>APFE031448613.1:15529-27644 GCA_000404065.3 Pinus taeda | reverse complement strand
ATAATTGATTAATATTATTAAATATATTATTGGGTAAGTGGTTTCAATTTGCTTTAGTAAAAAAATATAGATTTTTTTACCACTTATAAATAAAGTAATTTATCTAGAATTCGAGTTTCGACATAAATCTTTACTACTCACACTCTTTACTACTCACAAATAGAGTAAGTATCTATGACTATATTGTAAATCCAAAAAATTGAAATAAGCATTCAAACTTAAAGTCTCCGAGGAAGTAACGCGAGTCGGATTTCTAGCACTTGGTCTTGGAGGAACATGGCAAGCATGTTCACACAGAAAATGGAGCTTAGTGTGTGCTAACATCTCATCAATCCTCTCTAAGAAAAACCTCTTATTACGCTATGTCTATTTGACGTCCTCCAAAGGAGCAAAGATGTTGTGTTTTTCAACCTACTTGTCCATCAAGATCATTCCTGGTAGGGTGTTCATCTATGAATACAAATTTAAGGCACCAAAATAATTCTTCCTTCGTCCCCAAGTATGCCCCGAGTTAGGAATCCAAGTGGCTACATCTTCTAGTATTTATGAATTCAAGAAGGCATGTCTATCATGAACAACACGAGACTCCAAACTGTAAATTTCATTATAGATATGTGGGGGCCAACTACGTGATAAGTACAAGTAGCTTCCAAAGCTTGTTGTTGGGATCGATTGCAGCCCTAGGGGTTGTGAATCCGCCCTCCCCCTAAACCTACTATGCATATGATGGCATTAATCCTTCAACAAATAAAAATAGACCCTGTGGTTTAGGCCTAAGACACACAACATAATGATGGAGAGATCACAAAATCCATGCCAGGTATACCCCGAGACATGAATTAGAAACCGACCAAAGGGAGACAAACATAGGTTAAAATATGGATATAGCCAAAACAAGAAGAATCATCCCCCACCAATAAGGAGCCTCCGTAGAAAGTAGACTATCAGGGAGAACCTAGGAGGGGCATCAAAATCACAGACATATAGACTCAGACCCCAAATTATCAGCAAACCCGAGACTAGTAGACATAAATGAATACACAAAGAAATATGAGCCAAATTAGATGAGCATGACAAGAGGCAACCTAATAAGAACAATCTATTATAGTAACTAGGGAAAGACACTAGAGTTTTAACCTAGAGGGCCATTCAAACCACTACGAGCATCACATTGAACAAATAGAGAAAGAAAAACTTTTCCAATGACATATTAAGAGAAATTCAAAGAATACCCTTGAATATTAAGAGAGACCCAACTAAGATAAGGAGGTACCCATTCATTACATGTCGGGAGAAGCATCACACCTGGAATTGGAGGATCTACACTAAAGTCCACGGAGTTGAACACACAAAGAAACCCAAAAGATTTCCCTATTTCTTGCACCGCTTGTGTTCATCCATAGTAGCTTCACCTAATAAAACCACCATGCAACACACAAAACAAAAATCCTAGTGCACCTTGTATAAATTACCATCAAAAAAAGTTCCTACTACGTTGAGACTAAAGAAAATTCAACCAATTTTTCCTGATGCTTCCTCCCTACTTTCACTCTTGATGCAAGGAAACAAGATGATGTCTCTTTGTGCAAACTTGCAAGCATTTACCACCCTTTGTCAGCTCCAACAGATCATAAACCATTACTACAAATATGAAATTAAGTTGCATGTTTATGCATGTGATGGAACAACCATGACACCCTGAGAATTAAATTTTCTCTCAATTCCAAGGTGGTAGGCACAACCCCTAACCTCCTATTTCTCGTGAAAACCACCTCATCGAGATTATTTTATAAATATTTATATACAAATATTTTTTAAATTTATTTCATAATTGTGACGAAATTTTCATATAATTTACTTAACATTTTCTCTCTCACCCCAATTTGATATATATATATATATATATATATATATATATAATATATATTATATATATATATATAATAGTTATATAATAAAAATTTAATATATAAATAATATAAATTTTATCATACCGTATTAAAAAATATCAGTTTTTATTAAAAAAATATTGAATATTATAAAATTTTATTTTAAGGGGCATTTAAAATGGGCCTGTATAATATCTTTAAAAGACTCTAAATATTTAATTTTATTTAAAACAATAATTAAAAATTAATAAAATTACTATTGAATATAATAAAATTATAATTGTAATGGGTTTTTAAATGGAAGATATATAAAAAAAAAGAAAAATATGGATATCTTTAAAGACTCTTTGTAGGAGAAAAAAAAGTGGGAACTAATTATAAGAAAAGAAATATAATATTTATGTGGTGAATTTTTATTTATGTTAAGAAATTATAGAGAAATAACAATACCTTATATTCTGTTATGTGATAAGATAGTAGATGGAAATTTAGGTTGGTAAACAAGTTAGGTTACATCATTTTATATTCAAGATTCATCAAAATATTATGGGAAGAGATCTTGTTTTTTTTCAAAATTTACTAAGAATTTTATGTTTAGTAATTGTTTAGATTTTAAGAACTTGTCAACTTTAAAATTCATATTCTTGGTACATATGATTAAAGGGAAACCTCATAGGGTGGTTTATATCTCTTATAATATTTTAAGGTAAAATTTTATATATTGAATGTTCTTTTCATCCAATATATAGCTATCATAGAATATTTATATGTGAAGGTGTATAATTCCCTTTCCCTAAGCCAAGCATAGAGTTATCTTAAGAGCTATCGTTTCACAAAAGTTGTTTGCTTCATTTCCTATGTCTAATGAGAAAGATATTCAATGATTCCCTTTGAAGTATAGGAATCCATTGTATCCCCTTGGGGTGGATCTCACTAAGATGCTCCATTAAAAAATCTTAGATCATGTCTTTGACTATAGGGTCTTGCATGGTCCTTACAATTGGGTTATTGTTTATCTGTTGTAGGGAAAATGATATAATATTTATACTTTGTATAACATTTTTTAGAGAGATAGTCTCTAAGTCTTCTCACAACATTTCATTCTTCAATATTCATATTACCCAATCTATCATAAGTAGAAGTGATTTATATTTGGAGGTTACTAGGCTAGATAGTTATGATTTTAGAGCTTCATTAGTGGCATTACCTTTCTAGAAGTTATTCAACATCGTAATTCTATTTTCTTTTTTCTAAAATTTAGAGGAGTATTTTTAATAGCATGAAATGCAAGTTTGTTTCATTATATTTCTTGCACAGTAAACATCTTCTTGGACCTTTAAAACTTTTTTATTTTTGTTTTGTCCCAATTAAGTGCCTTATTGTTTTTTTTTTCTAAGTTATGATAATTCTATTAAGGTAAAAAAAGTATAATACACTAAGGCCGAAGCTTGTACTTAGCTATGCCATAGGAAAGACATCAACCAACAAAAAAACTAGATTTGAACTGCCCAGAAGGGAAACCAGTTCTTAACCGAAGTGTCTCAAAAAATATTTTGTTGCCCACACAGCGGAAACCAGCAAATTATCCTGTTTTGTTTCACCGTATCTAAGGAGACTAGAAAAATAAAACTCAATTGAAGAGCATAAAATTTTAAGTTTCCCCAAAAAACCATTAAAAACAGAAGCTAAAGAACAGAGCCCCAATGAACTTGAGACACGTGGCATACTGAGTGGCAATCTACTAGGCAGACACGTGACACTTTGAGTGGCAGCAAGGTGGCAGACCAGGCATCAAACACACGACATCGAGGTGCCTTATTGTTAATAAGAAGCCACGTGAAGGTGTTTTGTTTTGTTTTACATTTAATTACCCATAGTCATTGGGGATTCACTTAGTGAACCTTTGACATATCATGTGCATTTGAGGCATATTAAACAATATCATTAACTTGACTACATATTGTTAAATCCCTCTAAAAATCACAATATTTACCCCCCTACCAATATGAACCCAATGCAACTTCCCAATTGAAAAAACCCCTTCTTTCACTAGACATTGTAGGTATCCATTTTTTCACTAACATTTTTATACCCCTTTATATTTTCTCCTTAAATTTATGCTCCATTTTTTTATATTTGCCAATATCAAAACTGTTTACCCCCTATATACCCCCCAATATATTATGTCATTTTTTCTTCAATATATATACCCCATTATGAACCCACGTGGTATGTTATTTATCCCCTAGTGAAGCCCCTGTGCCCATAGTTTATTTTTCATCAAATTTTGGGTCTTCCCTGTTCCCTTAGGCTAGCACTTTATAGCTAAAATTTGATTCATAATTTCCTAGAGCATTTAGAGACTATATGAGTTGGCTTTCTTGTTTGGAAATATTCATGAAACAGCCTTAGAGGGATTTTAAGAAAGAGTTCTATTTTTCTACAGTGTCCTGCCTTATCTTTATTTCCCTCTAGGATAGCCACCTCTATTTCCCTATGCTTTGAGCCCTATGAGATCTGTGTCTTATCATAAAGAAGCCATTTTGTGTGGCTCATAAATAAGATGAGGTTGGTGTTTGTAATTTTATTTACAACTAATCCCAGGGTATATTCAAATGAATACTTGATCTCCATCTCTAAATTGCTAGATTAGTCAATTTATAATGAAAGGGAAAGTGGATAGAATTGCTTTCCAAATGGCTATAACTTTCTACAATTCTTTTGGGGATTTATTGTGCTAGTTTATAATGGGATTCTAAGTCAGTTATTTTTCCTTGGTTACTTGTTCCTAAAGTCCTATGCCTTGGATGAACCTCTAAACATTTTTTATTGCAATGAATTTTGAGAATAAGAATATATTTTTCTAACACTCACCACCTAAATACTTCGATGTTGAGCTAGTCTTTTCCAAGAAGCTACTACCAATTTTTTAATTTTGAATTCACCAAAGCAAAGGAACCAAAAGCAAAGTTACTTTATCTATTCCAAGATATCATTTTGGATCTATGCTAGTGGCATCCAATATATCATTATCGCTTAGCACTTCCTTTACCAAGACCAATATGTTTCTCTATGACAACCATTGATTGCACCATGTATTTAATTTTGATTTCAATCTTTGTTATTAGCTACATCTGCTAAAATTTCTTATATTAAGTAGCTTTTAGATGGAATTTGGGGTATTTTGTTTGGATTGAAAGTCACCTAATGAAAGGGGAGTATATAAGAAATGACAATCTTTTTTAAGTTTGATGGTATCCAAGTGATTCACAAGTATTTTTCTAGATTAATTTTTAATCCTGTGGCTTCATATAAAGTATGTTGGGCTCATGTATATTTTCCATGATTTCCCTTATGCCTTCACAAAAACAGAGGATGTTATCCACAAAGAAAAAGTGTGTTATGTTGTAAGAAGGGCCCAATTCTTATACCACTTGATATACCATAAGTAATCTACAAGACCCTTAGCTACTAGTAGAAATAGGACCAAGGAAATGGTACATCTTTGTCTCATTCACCTTTTAGCTTTGAAGAATGGGGAAGATGTTCCATTCAATAAGATGGAAAAAGAGGTTAAGTTCATATAACTTAAAACCCCAATAACAAATGCATGGTTGAACGTAAGGTGGTGAGGATATGTTTAAGATATAATCACCTCACTCTATCAAAAATCATTTGAGTGATCTACTTTAAGAATGAAATCTTATTTCTAATACAACTCTATAAATCACTCTTATAATAAGTATTTGAGTGATATTAAATCACCCATTTTATGTAAATGAGTATTCAAATAATACAATTTTATTAAGTTGTATGGTGTATTTTATAATCATATAGTGCATTTTATAGTCATATGAAAATAAATGTGCAAGACCCTTTTTAAACTTGTCAAAATAAATAAAATAATACAAAAAAAAATCAATTTACCATTTAAGTAAAAGAAAACCAATATAAATTTTAAATCTTAAAAAAAATCACTTAAAAATTAATCCATTTAATAAAATAAATTAGAAAAAAATTAAATTAATATAATATGAACACACTTTCATATAAAAGAATATACAAATTTGAGTTATGTATTAATGATTATATTAATATTTATTTTTATTTATTTTAAAAATAAATATTTATTTTATTTATTTATAAAATTTAAATTCATTTAAATTTTAAAATTTGTAAAACAATTATATATAATATATTAATTATAAGTATAAGTATAATTAATAGTTACCTATTAATTATAAATTACAACGTGCTTTTTTATATATTGCATAATTGATTGTTTTTATTCTATTACATATATAATAATAATAAACCAATTATTAATTTAATACATCATTTTAATAAATAATATTAAATATGTCCCTCTTATATTATTTAAATAGCATCTAACATATTGTTATATTATTTTCTATAAAATAAATGGCAGGTTACATACTCACACATTACGTTTAATGATCTCCACCTATTATATTTATTTAAATAACATTTTAACATATACACATCACATAACATAAATGTGACATTATATACTCACACGCTACTATCTCAACAACTCCATATTCCAACGCATTTAAACATATAATTGACAATTCACACTAGGTTCTAATCTCTCGTATCTTATAAATGTGACATTATATAGTCAAGTTGCTATCTCAACAACTCTATCTTCCAACGCATTTAAACGTATAATACATGAGGATCTATTTTATCCCAACAACCTCTATATATATATATATACACATCAGCCCTATAGACATTGAATTTTACAAAATACTCATTTCGGGGAAAGGCTCAGGAATTCCATACAAACCACACTAGCTGTAAGTCGAAAGTACCGTTGCGGTAAACCATCGAAGAGAGGTTGGTGAATTTCAAATTGAAACGAGTTAAAATACCCCGGAGTGACCAAATCCAACATCATTAATAAGCTTATACGTGATCAAGCAAAAGTTTATGAGACTTATATTAGCCGATCGGATTAGGCTTATCGGTCAATGGAGGAAACAATAGGCTTAGATTTCTCCAGTGTGATAATGCCCAACTACGCTAATGGGGTTGTCCCAGACGCATTTACAAACCCTTTATAGCTTTCACTCCAAGCACATCGCATACATCTTGGACAAAGTGTCATCGAAAAAACGTCGTGTAAGACTCATCGCCGTAAGTACCGTGATTCCATGAGAATTTTAATTGGAACACGGTTACCACAGTTCACCATTGAAGAGGCAAAAGAACTAGAAGGCTGGTTAGACTTTCTTGGCTTTAACTACTATTCAACAGACTTTACAATCGAAAATCCCAATCCACCCAATCCTGTAAATACAGACTACATTCTGGACGCCCGTACTATTGTTACATGTAAGCTTTCTTTTAATAATCAATAGGGCAGAATTCATCTATGTTAAATGTTATTAAATTTTTTCTTCTCTGGATGGGTGTTGGTGTTTCAGATGAAATAAACTGAGCTTACATTGGATCAGCAGTAAGCAAGTGGAGATTTTTTTTTAATTTTTCCTTGCTTGATTAGTGAATTACTCCCAAACAATTTGAATGGAATTTAGTTTTATATACATCATTATCCATTTGCAGGAGGGTTTGAGCCAGTTCAGGTCTTATCCGGCTGGATTAAGGGTCGTAATAAGTTACACAAAGCATCGCTATAACAACCCTCCCAGATACATCACAGCGTCTGGTATGCAGGATTTAGTTAGGCTTCACTTATTGAATGATAAATTTTTCCTGTCGAAAACTTGAATCTGTTGATTAAGATCAACACCATTATTTTCTTCAGGGTATGGTGATTTTGATAATGGCACAACCCCACTAGAACGAGCATTGAATTGATTTTGATAATGGCACAACCCCGCTAGAACGAGCATTGAATGATTCCAAGGAGCAAAGTACCATTACGAACATTTGTCTTCCCTACTTCAATCCATAAGGTGATCGAGGATAAGGTGATAGAGGAGGATGTGAGGATAAGGTGATAGAGGAGGATGTGATGGAAAAAAATTTCAAACATATTCTAAAAATCCAAAAAAATCTGCAGGCAAGGGAGTGGGGTCTTCTAGCCGACAAGGTTCATGCTTTTCTAGCTTAGGATAATCATAAAATTAAGAATAAAGATCAAGTTGTAATAAGTAGCTTTATGATAACATGTAGTAGCTTTATTGCTTTAAATCACTTATGTAAAAGCCATGTTTTTGTACAAGATAAAGGCCGAGAAGGCTTATCTATTAACTATAAATAAGAAACACCAGGACTCTCAGAAGACAAAGCCTGGAAGCATTATCATTTGAGGAAAAAAAAACTCTCTCTTCAATTTTATGCATGTATCAGTTTTGATCCTTTTGTTTTCCGCGTGTATTAATGGAGATTCAATCGTTGTTTTTCGATTAACTGTTAATATTAAGCCTATTGGGGGGTTTTCCCTTCATATTGGTGAGCGCGGGCTTCTTAATTGCATTGTAAAGTCTCATAGACAAAACTCTGTTTTACAGAGAGAAATCGTGATATTTCTTTGGGCAAAACATAGTTCCAGACCTGAAACTTTATTGGATTTGGTTCATACCCACATCGGGTTCGAACCGATATCGCAATATAACCAATGGAGCATGGAGGGGACCTTTGGAACCACCGAGTGTCGAAACCCCAATAGTCCGAACCTAAATCATTATAGAGCAAGTTAGAAACGGTGTATAGCCCACAAAGTGTATTGCGTTGCAAGTTTGGAGCGGGGGGAGCCAAGTCTTTAGGACAGCAGGATCGCCGATTGCGATCTTCGATATATACATATATATTATCACATCAGAGGAAGGAAGGATGAAGAACCATAAAAGTGCCGATAGTGTATATTGCGTATACCATAATACTTTGAATATAAAAGCGCCAATAGTGTTAATTCTTTGGAATTAACACAACATTGTTTATAACCCGCGACAATGATATAAAGCGTCGATATTGTGTTTTGTTCTTTTAAAACAAAACCCCGCCGATCGTGTATATTGCATTATAAATGCATTCCACTTATTTAAAAGCAACGATAGTGTATCATTGTCATTCCTTTGGAATTACAGTCCTAAACAAGGATGAGAGATCTGTGTGAAAAATATCGTCGATAACAATTGTTGGAGCAATCAGAGGAGGATCCATGAGGCTGTCAGTTAACAGTAAATGACTGATATGCCAATACAAACAGAGAGAGAAATTTGGCGTGATATTGATGAAATTGTAGCCAGATTTGAGAGGTTGTCCATATTGCCTACACCCAGGCCACCATTACTAGTACCAAAGCCCCCTTTTCATACTGAATTGAATCAAGGAAGCAGGAGAAGGAAAGTTAATAGGGCTTTCAGAGTTGGAAGAGGACGACGACGTGGTGGAAGAGCACAACCTGTTGCAAACATTGAAGTAATGGAAGTTGTGCAATAGATGCAAGCTAGATTCGATGCATTAATAATACATAAGAACATAGATGATGGAGATGTTAGTGAACCTGAGATTGAAGCCACAAAGGAGGAAGTTGGAGAAGTTACTGCTGAGATGACGTTCTTTTAGTCAGTGTTGAGATCTACGGCTAGGCCAAAGACCGAGGTATCAATATATGAATTAGGATTGAATCGAGAAGAATTAATAGACTAGATTAATGGCATGGAGAAATTCTTCGATTATGAAGGAACAGAAGATGAGAAAAAAGTCAAGTTTTTTGTCACCAAGTTAAAGGGCCATGCAACACTTTGGTGGGATGGTGTGTAGGCAGAAAGAAAGAGACTTGGTAAGAAACCAATCAAGAAGTGGAGCAGGATGGTAGCAAAGCTAAGAGGTAAGTTTCTACCAAGTAATTATCATCAAACTTTGTTTAGACAAATGCAAAATCTTAGGCAGATATCTTTGATAGTGAAAGAATACACAGAGGAGTTCTACAAGGTAAGCATAAGAGCTGGAGGAGCCCAAGATACAGATGAGAAGGTGGCTAGATATATGATGGGTCTCAGGATCGACATTCAAAATGAGATAAGTCTATTGTCTCCTAAGACAGTAGAAGAAGCTTATAAGATAGCACTGAAAGCTGAAGAAAAACTCATGAGGAAGTAGTCTGCCAGAGCGAGAGGTACTTTCTGAGGAAGGGGAAGTCAAGGTGGTAGAGGAAGATCTATAGCACCTAAAGATGGAGCTAGCAGCAGCTCAACCCAGCATGCACCGATAGGAGGTGATGCAAGAGGTAGAGGGAGTTTTTCTAATGGAAGAGGATGGAGAGGAAGAGGCAGAGGAACAAGATGTTACAAATGTAACAAACTGGGACATAGAGCTTTTGAGTTCCCAGAGAATGTAGAAACAAATCAAAGGAATGCCACTGTTGCTCAAGTTGAAGGATAAGCACCAGCAGCAACAGTGACAGAATAATAAAATATACCAGAGAGAGGAGAATCTTTGGTAGTTAATAAAGTGTTGCTCAAGCCAACAAAGGAGATAATTGAACCATCACAAAGGAAGAATTTATTAAGGACAGTGTGTACAGTCCAAGGGAAATGTTGCCAGATGATCATTGATAGCGACAACACTGATAACTTGGTCTCTACAGAAGTGGTTGAGAAATTGAAGCTGAAAACAATGAAACATCCAACACCTTACAAGGTGTCATGGTTGCAAAAGGGAAATCAATTGTTGGTGATTGAATAGTGTGAAGTGGAATTTTAGGTGTGCAAGTATAAAGATAAAATTGTTTGTGATGTGATGCCAATGGATGCGTGTCACATATTGCTTGGAAAACCTTGCCAATATGACATAGGAGTCATGCATGGTGGGAAAAGAAACACCTACAGGTTTGGAAAGGGTGGTGTCAATCATTCGTTGCTACCTCTGCAAGAAGAAGATGTATCAGGAAAGAAGACTATTCAAAAAACTCTGTTACTTGGAGGAAAGGAATACTTGAAGCAGATTGAAGATAATGAGGTAAATTTTGTTGTAATTTGCAAGCCCAAGGTAATAATGACTTCTACTAAAGTTTCTGATTTACCCATTGAAATTCAAGAAATGTTGGAGGAATATTGTGATATTATTGTTAATGATTTGCCTAATGAATTACCACCCATTAGAAGAATCAGCCATCATATAGATTTGATTCCTAGAGCATGTCTACCTAACAAAGTAGCTTATAGAATGACTCCTACAGAAAATAAAGAGGTTAGGAAGCAGGTGCAAAATTTGCTTGACAAAGGGTTGATTAGAGAAAGCTTGAGTCCTTGTGTAGTTCCAACAATGCTGAGCCCAAAGAAAGATGGAGGCTAGAGAATGTGTACAGATTCAAGAGCCATTAATAAAATTATAATCAAGTACAGATTTCCATTACTTAGAATTGAAGATTTAATGGATTGTTTGAGTGGAGCAAAGTATTTTTGAAAACTATATCTTAAAAGTGGGTATCATTAGATAAGAATAAGAGAAGGGGATGAGTGGAAAACCGCTTTTAAGAAAAATGAGGGATTGTATGAGTGGAGAGTAATGGCTTTTGGGTTTTCAATTGCACGAAGTACATTTACGAGACTCATGAATGAAATTCTTAAAGAGTTCATTGGCAAGTGTGTAATAGTATATTTGGACGATATATTAGTCTACAATAGGTTTAAGGAGGAGCACGTGAGGTGTTTAAATTATGTCTTACAAAGACTACAACAAGAAAAATTACTGATGAATTTGAAGAAGTGTTCATTCATGAAAGAAGAGCTAGTGTACTTGGGATTTGTTATTTCTACTGAAGGGCTGAAGATGGATATGGACAAGATCAAGGGAATCATGGAATGGCCTTCACCCAAGAGTGTTTTTGAGGTAAGGAGTTTTCATGGTCTTGCTAGCTTTTATAGAGAATTCATTAGGAATTTGAGTAAGATTAATGAACCTATTATTGAGACCATAAAGAAGGACAAACAACCTTTTAAATGCACTGCTGAAAAGAAAAAAATTCAGTTGTTAAAGAAGAAAATCACTAAAAAGCCTATTTTGGTTCTACCTGATTTTAACAAACCTTTTCTAGTAAAGTACGATGCCAGCAAAGAAGCAATTGGAGGTGTTTTAAGCCAAGAAGACAGACCAATAGCTTACTTTAGTGAAAATATAAATGATTCCAAAAAGAAGTATTCTCCTTATGATAAGGAGTTCTACGTAGTTGTAGAGTTGTTGAAGAAATGGAGGCATTATTTAATATCTAAGGAATTCATCCTTTATTC
>APFE031448613.1:0-12515 GCA_000404065.3 Pinus taeda | reverse complement strand
TGGTAAAGGATAAGAGCTCCATGTGAAAAACACTGCCGATAACAATTGTTGGAGCGATAAGAGGAAAATCGATGAGAATGTCAGTTAATAGTAAATGATTGATACGCCAATACAAACAGAGAGAGAAATTTGTCCTGATATTGATGAAATTGTAGCTATATTTGAGAGGTTGTCCATATTGCCTGCACCTAGGCCACCATTAGTGGTATCAGAGGCGCCTTTTGATACTAAATTGAATCTCAGAAGCAGGAGAAGGAAAGTTAATATGGCTTTCATAATTGGAAGAGGATGAGAACGTGGTGAAAGAGGACAGCCTATTGCAAGCGGTGAAGTAATGGAAGTTGTGAAAAACATATGCGAGCTAGATACGAGGCATTAACAACAGGCAGGAACATAGATGATGGAGATGTTAGTGAACTTGAAATTGTCGCCACAGAGGAGGAAGCTATAGCAGTTAATCCTAAGATGAGGTTCTTTCAATCAATGTTGACATCTATGGCCAGGCCAAATATCGAGGTATCAATATATGAAGGAGGACTAAATCCAGAATAATTAATAAACTGGATTAATGGCATGGAGAAATTCTTTGATTATGAATAAACAGAAGATAAGAAGAAAGTCAAGTTTGTTGTCACCAAGTTAAAAGGCCATGCAGCGCTTTGGTGGGATGGTATGCAGGCAGAAAGAAAGAGACTTGGCAAGCAACCAATCAATAATTGGAGAAGGATAGTACCAAAGCTAAGAGGTAAGTTTCTACCAAGTAATTATCAGCAAAATTTGTTTAGACAAATGCAAAATCTTAGGCAGAGATCTTTGACAGTGAAAGAATACACATAGGTGTTCTACAAGGTAAGCATAAGAGCTGGAGAATCCCAAGATACAGATGCGAAGGTGGATAGATATATGAATGGTCTCAGGATGGACATTCAAGATGAGATAAGTCTATTGTCTCCTAAAATAGTAGAGGAAGCTTATCATATAGCACTGAAAGTTGAAGAAAAACTCATGAGGAAGCAGTCTACCAGAGGGAGAGGTACTTTCTGAGGAAGGGGAAGTCAAGGTGGTAGAGGAAGGTCTACAGCACCTAAAGATGGAGCTAGCAGTAGCTCAACCCAGCATGCATCCACAGGATGTGATGTATGGGGCAGAGGGAGCTTTTCTAGAGGAAGAGGATGGAGAGGAAGAGGCAGAGAAATAAGATGTTATAGATGTAACAAACTAGGACACAGAGCTTTTGAGTGCCTAGAGAATGTAGAAACAAATCAAAGGAATGCCATTATTGCTCAAGCTGAACAAGAAGCACCAGTAGCAACAGTGACAGAAGAAGAAAATATACCAGAGAGAGGAGAATATTTGGTAGTCAATAAAGTTCTATTCAAGCAAACAAAGGAGATAGTTGGACAATCACAAAGAAAGACTTTATTCAGGACAGTGTGTAAAGTCCAAGGGGAAATGTTGCTAGATGATCATTGATAGCAACAGAACTAATAATTTGGTCCCCACATAAGTGGTAGAGAAATTGAAGCCGAAAACAATGAAACATCCAACACCTTACGATGTATCATGGTTGTGAAAGGAACATCAACTATTGGTGAATGAACGGTGTGAAGTGGAATTTCAGGTGGGCAAGTATAAAGATAAAAAAATTTGTGATGTGATGCCAATGGATGTGTGTCACATATTGCTTGGAAGACATTGGCAAAATGACAGAGGAGCCATGCATGATGGGAAAAGAAACACCTACAAGTTTGGAAAGGATGGTGTCAATCATACGTTGTTGTCTCAAGAAGAAGACGTACCAAGAAATAAGACTGATCCAAAAACTCGGTTACTTGGAGGAAAGGAATAATTGAGGAAAATTGAAGAAAATGAGGTAAATTTTGCTGTAATTTGTAAGCCCAAGGTAATAATGACTTCTACTAAAGTTTCTGATTTACCCATTGAAATTCAAGAAATGTTGGAGAAATATTGTGATATTATTGTTAATGATTTGCCTAATGAATTACCACCCATTAAAAGAATTAACCATCATATAGATTTGATTCTTGGAGCAAGTCTACCTAACAAAGCATCTTATAGAATGACTCCTACATAAAATGAAGAGGATAGGAAGCAGGTGCAAGAGTTTCTTGACAAAGGGCTAATCAGAGAAAGCTTAAGTCCTTGTGTAGTGCCAACAATGCTGAGCCCAAAGAAAGATGGAGGCTGGAGAATGTGTACAGATTCAAGAGCTATCAATAAAATCAAAATCAAGTACAAATTTCCATTACCTAGAATTGAAGATTTAATGGATTTCTTGAGTGGAGCAAAGTATTTTTCGAAACTAGATCTTAAAAGCAGGTATCATCAAATAAGAATAAGAGAAGGGGATGAGTGGAAAACCGCTTTTAAGACAAATGAGGGACTGTATGAGTGGAGAGTAATTCACTCTGGGTTGTCAAATGCACCAAGTACATTTATAAGACTCATGAATGAATTTCTTAAAGAGTTCATTGGCAAGTGTGTAATAGTATATCTAGACGATATATTAGTCTACAACAGGTTTAAGGAGGGGCACATGAGGCATTTAAACTATGTCTTACAAAGGCTGCAGCAAGAAAAATTACTCATGAATTCAAAGAAGTGTTCATTCATGAAAGAAGACCTAGTGATCTTGGGATTTGTTATTTCTGCTGAAGAGTTGAAGATGGATCTGGAGAAGACCAAGGCAATCATGGAATGGCCTTCACCCAAGAGTGTTTTTGAGGTAAGGAGTTTTCATGGTCTTGCTAGATTTTATATAAAATTCATTAAGAATTTAGTAAGATTAATGCACCTATTATTGACACCATAAAGAAGGAAAAACAACCATTTAAATGGACTGCTAAAGTAGAAAAAGAATTTTAGTTGTTAAAGAAGAAAATCACTGAAAAGCCTATTTTGGTTCTACCTAATTTTAATAAACCTTTTCAAGTAAAGTGTGATGCCAACAAAGAAGCAATTGGAGGTGTTTTAAGCCAAGAAGACAGACCAATAGCTTACTTTAGTGAAAAGCTAAATGATTCAAAAAAAAGTATTATCCTTATGATAAGGAGTTCTACGCAGTTGTACAGTCGTTGAAGAAATGGAGGCATTATTTAATGTCTAAGGAATTCATCCTTTATTTGGATAACCATGAATTACAGTTTATAATGTAGCAGCCAAAGCTCAACCATAAACATGCCAAATGGGTAGAGTATATTCAAGGATTCTAGTTTGTTTTGAAGCATATAAATGGGTTGTCAAACAGAGTTGCAAATGACTTAAGTAGGAGGAATGTTTTATTTCAGGAGAGTCAAATCCAAGTGTTGGGTTTTGATTTTCTCAAAGAATTGTTTGAGACTGATTCAAATTTTAAAGAGGCATTTGAGGCTTGTAAAAATCATGTTTTGAGGGATAGTAGTAGATGGTTGGATTACTTATTACAAGATGGGTTGTTGTTTAAGAAAAATCAACTGTGCATACCAAACTGTTCAATGAGGGAGAATTTAATCAAAGAAAAACATATTGGAGGATTTGTAGGACATTTTGGCATAGAGAAAACTTTTGAACAAGTAAACATATTTTATTTTGGTCGAAAATGAAATCTGAAGTGGAGAAGTATGTGAGAACTTGCAAAATATGTCAACATGCACAGTGAAGAAGCCAAAATACAGGTTTGTATATCCCATTACCAACTCCAGATAGGCCTTAGGATATGGTAAGTATGGATTTTTCTTTGGGCTTACCAAAGAATCAAAGAGGTAGTGATTCAATTTTTGTTGTAGTGGATATATTTTCAAAAATGGCACACTTTATTCCATGTTATAAAACTAGTGATGCTTCTCACATTGCTAATTTGTTTTCTAAGGAGATTGTAAGATTGCATGGGTTGCCCAAAAGTATTGTCTCAGATAGGGATTCCAAATTTGTTGGACATTTTTGGAGAACACTGTGGAAGAATCTAGGAACTAAATCAAGTTTCAGTTCTTCCTATCATCCACAAACTGATGGATAGACTGAAGTGGTGAATAGGAGTTTAGGCAATCTTTTAAGGAGCCTTACTACAGAACATCCAAAGCAATGGGATCAAGTGTTAGCACAAGCTGAGTATGCATATAATGACTCACCTAATAGGAGCACAGGAAAGAGTCAATTCCATATTGTTTATGGAATGCATCCAAGAGGAGTAGCTAAGTTAAGAGATTTTGGAAAAGAAGAGATGAGAAGTGCAGAGGGTGAAGACTTTGCTTCAAAAATGGAGGCAATACATGAACAAGTGAAGCAACAACTGCAAGATAGCAACATCAAATGAAAAACTAGAGAAGACATGATAAGAAGAGAGGTGAAATTTGAAGTTGAGGATTTGGTTTTAGCACATCTCAGAAAGGAGAGGTTTCCAAAGAGGGAGTATAACAAATTGAAGTTCAAGAAAATTCGATCATGCAAAGCATTGAGGAAATTCTCTACAAATTCCTATGAGATTGATTTACCCGTAGATGTTGAGATATCACCAATTTTTATTGTTGCAATCTTGTACAAGTATGAAAGTGAAACTACAAATGATACAACACAAGATCAAGAAATCCAAGAGATTGACTAGGTAAAATAGTTACTCATAGCAAAGGAGTTCCAAGCAGAAAGAAATCTGGACAAGAAGGTGTTTAAGAAGACAAGGGAATCAGAGTACTTCCAGTATTTAGTATAATGGCAGGGACAACCAACCGTTGAAGCTACTTGGGATACAAAAGACATGCTACAGAAAATGGGTAGTTCTGTAGACAAACTCATGCATAGGAGTCCATGAAGAATTTTTCCCTCAGGAGTTTGATGTAGAAGCATGTGACTGAGAGGAAAAAAATCTTCAAACATATTTCAAAAATCCAAAAAAATATATAGGCAAGGGAGTGGGGTCCTTTAGCTAGCAAGGTTCATGCTTTTCTAGCTTAGGATAATGATAAAATTAAGAATAAATATCAAGTTGTAATAAGTTTCTTTATGATAAGTTGTAGTAACTGTATTGCTTTAAATCACTTACGGAAAAGCCATGCTTTTGTACAAGATAAAGGCCGAGAAGGCTTACCTATTAACTATAAATAAGAAATAGCAAGACTCTCAGAAGAGAGAGCCTAGAAGCATTATCATTTGAGGAAGAAAAATCTCTCTATGTTCATCGGAACTAATGACTCCCTGTTAACTGGTATTTTATGCATGTATCAATTCTGATCCTGTTGTTTTCAACGTGTATTAATGGATATTCAATCGTTGTTTTTCGATTAATTATTAATATTAGACATGTTGGGGAGATTTCCCTTCATATCAATGAGCGTAGGCTTCTTAATTGCATTGTTAAGTCCCATAGACAAAACTCTGTTTTACACAAAGAAATCATGATATTTCCTTGGGAAGAACCTAGTTCCAGACCTGAAACTTTATTGGATTTGGTTCATACCCATATCGAGTCTGAACTGATATCGCAATATCACAAGTGGAGCATGGAGGGGACCTTTGGAACTGCCGATTGTTGAAACCTCGATAGTTCGGACCCGAATCATTATAGAGCATGGTGAAAGGGTGTCGGGTCTGCAAAGTGTATCGTGTCGCATGTTCAGAGTGGGGTGAGGGAAGGAGGAAGGACCATAAAAGCGCCGATAGTGTATACTGCATATACCGCAATACTTTGAATATAAAAGCACCGATAGTGTATACTACATATACCGCAATACTTTGAATATAAAAGCACCGATAGTGTTAGTTATATGGAATTAACACAAGACTATTTATAAGCCGTGACAGTTATATAAAGCATCAATATTTTGTTTTGTCCCTTTGGAACAAAACCCTTCCGATTGTGTATATTGTATTATAAATGAATTTCCACTTGTTTAAAAGCGACGATAATGTATCCCGGTAAAGGATAAGAGCTCTGTGTGAAAAATACTATCGATAACAATTTTTGGAGCAACCAAAGGAGAATCCATGAGGCTGTCAATTAACAGTAAATGGTTGATACGCCAATACAAACAGAGGGAGAAATTTGGCCTAATATTGATGAAATTGTAGCCAGATTTGAGAGGTTGTCCATATCGCCTTCACCTAGGCCACCATGAGGTGTATGTGTGAATTATACAATAAATTGAGTTTGTTATGTAGAGCTTCGTTAATGAGATCTAGGTTTGCATGCTGTAAAAAAGTTGTTCATGGAGGGAGTCGACATGCGAGGGTGTGTGGCTTGGTCGCTTCTGGATAGCCTTGAGTGGTCAAGTGGATACAATTATTGATTTGGTTTATATTATGTGGATTACTATGACAATTTAAAACGATACGCAAGGGCATCCACGCAGTGGTTTAAAACCATCCTCAAGCTATAATTCAAAGTGCCAAATACATTTATTGTTTCTGAGATAATATTATTGCCCTGAAAGTGACTTCCTATTCTCACCATTTGAGCAATATGGTGAAAGCCACTTACCTGGACATATGTGGTTGGATTGACTATAATTTATTTCTTGTACCCAATGTGGCAATATGATGAAAGCCACTTACGTAGACATATTTGGTTGGATTGACTGTAATTTATTTCTTGTACCCAATGTGGCAATATGGTGAAAGCCATTTATAATATTTGGTTGGATTGGCTGTAATTTATTTCTTACATCAAATGTTTCCAGATCTTAGTCGAAAAAAACCATGTGTGTCCTACGTTGCCATGTTCTAGTTGAAAAATAGTAGGGTGGTTTCGTATAGAAGTTGTTTATGTGTTTTGATATTTTTAGAGGGGAAAACCAAATTCTTTTACAAAGTTATTGGCAAAAAATTTTAATCGGATTTCTATTTGATTAAATATGGTATGACAAGTTATATTGGCTTCGAATGAGGTATGTATTACCAAAGTAAATGATTAAATATTTTAATATACCTAAATTTATTTTATTTCAATAATATATATTATTATTTTAAAATAAAAATAAATTTATAAACTATTTAAAAGATGATTAAATATTTTAATATAACTAAATTTATTTTATTTTTTAATAATACATATTATTTAACTTTTAATAGTGAGAGGGTAAGTGTAAAATATTTCTTATTAAAGATCAAATAAAATATAACATCAATTTTAAAGGAATTGTTTGTTTACATTTTGATAAGCAACAAAAAATACTTAACCATTTTTTATATACGTGGTATAATAGACAAATTGGTTTTAAAATATTGAATGATGATTGACATTTGGATTTAATAATTATTTAATTTGGTTTGAAATTATATAACACATAATATTTAAAGTTTAAAATAATCTTGATTTTATAGAATTATTTATATATCTAGTAACATAATTATTCAATAAATATGAGTTTTTTCAATAGGTTTTCTTTTTTATATTCTAATTAAGCACACTTTGAAAAAGATTTACATAAAAGACAAAGAAATTAATGCAAGGTGGTAGATTAGAAAAATGCTTATTTATGTTTGATGTAGCATTTTTACACTTCTGTGCACCCCTTTCAAATTATGAGTTTACTTAGATCACTTTATTTGGAATCATTGACTTCTATCTCTAAAGAAAATGGAAGATCTAATGATTAATTAAGACGTGGGTTGCTAAGTGGTGGAGAGGAGGAGACCAAGTTATCTATCTATTTCCATGAAAACTAGGAAGAACTAGCCATAACCCTTTGTTTATTAACTGTTAAAAGATATGATCATTCAATAATTTGTATACTTTGGCTACCTATGCTCTTAGCTTCTCTTATTCCACACACCTAAAAGAAAAATCTAATATGGTCACCTACAATATAACTCAATATTTGAATTTCCCCTTTTTTCTGTCTCATTTTGAATAACTACTCAATTAGAGTTATATTACATTCCAATTTTAATTTTGAATAACTACTCAATTAGAATTAGATTACATTTCAATTTCAATAGAAATATTAGATATGATTAGAGTATCAATTATGAATTTTCTCATCTCTTAGCTTATTTGGTGCAAAATAATACTTCTCTTATGATGAATTAGTTATAATGAAAAAATAAAATATATATATATATACTATATATATATATTATATATATTAAAAAAAATATTTCAACTATAATAACCTAATATTTTTTTTTTTTTTTTTTTTTTTTTTTTTATTTTTTTTTTTTTTAGGAATTTAGTAATAAAAAACTAAATCTATATAACTAAATTAACATTTAAATACATAATTCTGTATAAATAAATAAAAATTATATAACATACAAAAAATCAATCATGTTCATGTATTAATAATATGTTATTTTTCCCTTAAAAATAATAGTGCAATATTTAAATTTAAACATTTAATTAAATTCCTAATAATATAATTTATAATAAATTCCTACCATGGTAAATAACAATCTATTCTTCTACACCTTTATGTTTTCATACTTTTTAATGTTAATTTTATGTTTTTCTAAATTCGTAAATCTATTAGATCTCTAAAATTATGAAGTAAGGGGTAACGCTAACTTCAAGGTATTAACATATTTTACTTATTTGTTTATGTATTAGTTTGTACCGGGTATTATATAATTTTATTTATTTATCGACGAGTCTATAATTAGTTATGAGGAAAGGAAAAGATATCATATTTTACTTATTTGTTTATGTATTAGTTTGTATCGGGCATTATATAATTTTATTTATTTATCGATCAGTTTATGAGGAAAGGAAAAGATATTAAGCGAGAAGAAAATTTTACTCAATGATATTTTGGTAGAGTTGATATATTTTTTATTAGTTTATTTAAAATGGATATTTTTTTATAAACTTTGTGATAAGTATCATGTTTTTTAAACATTTTTAGTTTTTGTGATTTGTATAGTCAAAGTGTTTAATATAGTCAATATTGTTAATTATGGGTAACATGGACAAATATGGTGGAACATAGTCAACCATGGTTAACGATTATCAACCATTGTCAACTATAGTCAAACCTGCCAAACCACTTCAATGTTTAAAATAACCATCTATGATCAATTACAATCTACATGATCAAACATGACTAACCATAGTCAACCATAACCTATCATTCTAAATTATAATTGGATCTTATCTATTATGATCAACTAAAATCAACATGATAAATCATAATCAACACCAAAATTAATCTCAACTATAGTCAACCACTTCCACTTACACTAATTGTGTTATCATCATTAAATTACAAATAGTTAACATATATCGATCACACCATTCATTTTTTCAATATGAAAAATAACTTCAAAGCTATGTTGCATGAGTTTCTGGAACATGAGAATGTTGTGAACTTGGGTACGGGTGTCGGGAATGGCTAGAGGTTTCTCAAAAATTAATTGGAATCGACAATATTATATAATAAAAAAAATTAAAAAATGAAAATAAAAAAGTATATAATTATATAAGAATCAAAATTAATACTAAATCGAAATATTCTAATATTTAAATCAATTTCAATATATAATCTCTCTTATATATAAATATATTCTATGGGTGTCTCTCTTCCTGAGTCTCCCCCTTTTATATATATAAAATATTAAAATGTCAAGTTCATTATGAGTTCTCTCACACATGACGAGTGTTTGAACAATCTACCTTAAAAATACAAAGGAACAATTGTACCGATGTTTCTCTAGTTATTATTATGAGAAAAAGTAAAGTGACTCTAATGGTTAGGCATTGATTGCCACATACAATATGCACACAATCCTCTCTGATACATATACATAAACAAAAAAATAAATACTCAGCAACATGACATCCTAGATATCACGCTTACATTGAGGTATCACACACTTCCTTAACCCATCAAGAGCTTGCTCCAGTTTCTCAATTAAGAATATCGGTGTTAAGGATGTCTTTGGCCTTTCTTACTCCGAAGGTTTCAACAAAGCCTCATGTTTTGTGCGCAGTTCAACATATTTATCTACATGCTTTGTATTCCCCAACCCTAGGGAACGCGGGAACTCCAAAAGAAACAATCTTCAAAACTCCCTGAACTTTCCCAAGCTCTCATTGCAACTCCCACAGAAAAGGGAATGTTTCCATACCGTTCCAAAGCTTCCAAGAGCACGAGAACCACTAGAACGGGTTCCCCACCTCTAAAGAGCGGTTCAAGTGTAACAGAGCTTTAAAGTGTATCGAGCATTTTGAATATGATTATGCTGCACGTAATACCAACATCATTGCTCTCATCACGTCATGCCTTGTAATCTTATCGCTCATTAACGCTGCTTAGGGCAGTAGCTCAAGGATTTTTTATATTGGCTCTTAGCTGCCAAGAGAGCATGATGGCGCCAAGTGACGGAGTGATGGTGATCTGTCGAATCACTGAGAAGTAAGCAATGCGGAAGGCCATCAACTTTGCCGAAGGGGATTCAATAGACCACGTTGAGCACTGAGAAGGAGAGTTATTCGAGCATCAGGTCCAATCCTTTAGCTGATGAAGACGTTGCTCATGAAACCTGAAGAGCCAACAAGGGGTAAACGCACGTTCTTTTCATCCAAAATGCCGATGCGATGAATTGTGACGTCGGTTCATGACACCAACGTGAAGAGAACAACATTAGGCCCACACCTCCAAAGATATCTCCCTTCGAACCGAAAGTCTGATGCTATGGATTTCGTCCATAATACTAAAAAGGGGTGAAAGATTAAATTGTTTACCTCCATGGTAAGGACCATTGCCAGGATGTCGTTCAGTGCTGGGAAGTTCGGTTCTTATAGGTATTGTGTTCTAATTCCAAACAGGATCATGTAGACTTGAGATTTGTTCCCACAATATTTTTTTCTTAAAAAATATATATTACTAACTATAAGAAAAATATTCATTTGATACTGGAATCCACTAATCCTTTCCTCCAACTCTGACGTTCTTGAGATACATATGATGCCCACGAATGGCATCAATTTTCTGTTCAGATTTTCAGTCTTAACAAATTAGGGAAAATCTCATGTATGTGACAACAATAAGATTTGTTGCTATATTAGCTCTATTTTGTTGGGAAAGAGTTAATGCATCCTATATTTGTTGTGAGAGGATTTATGAGTCAGTTGGATTCTCTTAGCTATAAAATATATGCCCGTACAAATATTGGGATGAGGTAGAGAGTGTGAGGAAATAATTATTTGTAATCTCCTGATTAATAATAAGATTGTCGATGCCTCTGTTTGGTGGACGTAGCCCAGATTGGTTGGGTGAACCACGTTAAATCACTGTGTCATTTGTGTATGTTTTTATACTGTATTTGTCTTTTAATTTCCGTTGCGCATTGTTATGCTCTAACAATTGGTATCAGAGCATGTTGGAGCGGGTGCGCGCATGTGATAGGATCAATGTAGGTGGCGTTTTCTGAGATTTGGCAATTGGCGTGGTTTCTGACGAAACAATCGCACCAATAATATCCAGTGAACGGATTGCCACAGATAATTGGTGAATAAGGGCGCCAATTGGCGTGGATCCGACTTTATTATTCATGCTAGGGTGCCAATATCCCAATTGGCGCAGATCCGGGGATAATAGACGCGCCAATTTCGGATTCTCTGCTTTTCAGGTAGTGCCAAGTCCCTTTCAGCGTGCCAACCGAGGACTGTGTTGGTAAAACTGCAATTTTTTATTTGGTTTTTTAATTTATAATTTTGCAGTTTGTACAGCAGACCAATTTTTTGATAAAATAAAGGCAGTACAGTAGAAGGCGAAGGAATTTGTTATTTGATATTAATTTGATTCATTAACAAGTTGGAATTGGAGATTGTTTTTTGGTTGATACAATATGGCGAAAAACTCAGAGTGCTCGTTTTGAGATTGAGAAGTTTAATGGCAAAAAAAACTTCGAGATCTGGAAGGTGAAGATGTACGATCTGCTTGTGAAACAAGGCATGGCGAAGGCATTGATGGGAAAAACCAAATAGCCTTACAACATAACAGATGATGAGTGGGACAAGATGGATGAAAGAGAAGTGAGTGCTATTCGGCTGTGTTTGGCGGATGATGTTTTGTTTAATATCGTGTCGGAGAAAACAACTACTAGTTTGTGGATGAAGCTTGAGAAGCTGTACATGACAAAATCCTTAACCAATAGGATTCTCCTGAAGCAACAGTTGTACAGTTTGCAAATGAAGGAAGGTACATCGATTACTGATCATTTGAATACTTTTAATACTCTCCTGGTGCAATTAGAAAGTATGGAAGTAAAATTTCCATCAGAACATAAAGCTATTACATTATTGTGCTCGATGCCCGAGTCATGGGACCATATTGTTACTTCTATAAGTCTTAGTTCATCAGAAACCCTTGAGTTTGATGATGTTAGGATATTCCGACACATAGGAATAGTTAAGTTCAACTTGGTCTAGTATAGAGTTAGGTATAGAGTTAGGTAAAGTGTGTTTCTTTACCGTTGTACATTTTGTAACTTACAATCCGACGGTCACGATATGTAGTGATCCGACGGTTCATTCTCTCCTCGGTATTACCGACACTTGATCCATGGCTTGACACTCGATTGGTCCA
>APFE031448612.1:0-10672 GCA_000404065.3 Pinus taeda | reverse complement strand
AATTATTCCACCCCATGGTCAGACATCACCAAAACCATCACCAAATCGGTCTCCATCCTAGCCATCCAGGGCTCCAGAGCATTTGTTCCAACCAAGGCTCCATGCCTAGTAATTTAACCCACATTTTCCACCAAGCTCCAGAGCATTTGTCCAACCAAGGCTCCAAGACTCATAACTCAACCCACCAAGGGCTCTAGAGAATTTGTCCAACCAAGTCTCTAGGGCTAGTAACTCAACCCAAGTTGTTACAAAGCTCCAGATTTTTTGTCCGACCAAGGCTCCAGGAGCTAATAACTCAACCCAAGCTAAGGAAACATGAGAACCAACCATGAAAAACAATGAAAATAAACCCACAATCAGCATGGCTATCTAGGAAATGGCAAGGCTAGGCAATCCACTATCAATCGAGGCAATCCTCCATACCAATGACATATCATGACCAAGAATCCACATGCATATGCCATGCATTTCCAAACTAGTGAAGACATCATGTATGAAACTTGGTACCTACAAGCAACATTGTTGTAGTTGTTGATCTTGATGCCCTCTTGCACTTTCCTACTCTTCCTTTGCCTTATTGCTCCAAAAGTCCAAGTATGCCACACCCTCAAAGAGTGCTCCAAGAAAACTCTAAGTCTCCAAGGGTATGAAAGATAGAGAGAGAATAATGAGAGAGCTCCAAACTGAACTGACCAAGTCCTAGCCAAGAGCCTGCCAACTGGTCCTTAGAAGCCTTTTATTAATGAGGCCTCTATTTTCTTCATTTTCCATTATTTTCCTTCAATTTCCTCCTCACATGCAACCTGTGAACTTTCACCTTCCTTTTCTCCCAATTTCCATTATTTTCATAAATAAATGTGCCAAATAACTTTTTAATGCCTTAGCCATTGCCTTTGCAATTTTCTTAGCCATAAACAACCAAATGAACACCCCCTTAGGATGTATTTCCCAACCATTCAACTTGGAATACATGTCCCATCACCGTGGCCATTTATATTTTTACATGGATTTTGACCAAGGTTGTTACACTTCAACAGATGGACCTCATGATATAGACGTTCCAAAACTTCAGATTGTTGCATAGTATCTCTAGTTTTCACTTGGTTCCATGCAAATTCAATGCCTTCTAATTTATCAAATACACGATAGTTGAAGCCATGTTAAGAACCCATTAACCTCATAAATGAAAATCAAAGGATATGATCTATTTTTTCTTTGGTAAAGCAAAATATACATAAAAGAAAGGATACAAGTCTTGAAAGCTCCCTTTCAAAGCACCCTCTTGTACTACAAAGAATTCAACAAGAAATAATTGTGAACAATAGGATAACCTCAATGCTTAGTATTATGATGGGCTACCTATGTGCCCTATAGGAGACTCCAACCCCATTTTGGGAGGCACATTAACTCTAACCCAAACCCATCTAAACCAGAGTTTGATGAATAGTCGCTTACCATTGATTCTTTGAATAATTCAAGTGTACAGTTAAGGTAAGACAAATATCTTTTTTATTGTTTTTGTGGGTGTTCTTTATACTATTCCCTTCTGCTAACAACTTGCACGTTCCCTATATAACCCTGACTTTTCCAAGAAACTTTTGGATGTCCTTGCACCAATCATTACTGGAAATCAGCATGGATCATGCAAACTTGAGGTGCATATCAGATAGTCATTTAGATGGGTTTGTGCTAGTAAGAGCCTTCTGTAGGGCACATGCTCAGTCCCTCTTAAGCAAGTTTTTAATCTAGAAAAGCTTTGCAATCATCAACAATTTTTGAAAATGTTTACACAACCATCCATAGTTGGCATCCATCTTACAAAATTAGCTAAACCAATACAAGGATAACTTTGAAAGTGGCTTAAGACAATCTGTAAAAGAATGGCTTCTGGAAACAAAAAATAAATTAGTTTTCAGAAAGTTTAGTGTAATTAAGCAATTGATATAATCCACTAAAGCATATGATTGTTTGCAAATCTAGTCTAAAAATGCAAAACTTGAGAGGAAATAGATGAAAGGAAAATACTAACCAAGCCGTAACACCCTGATGGATCAACTTCCAAGTACTCTATGTTACACTAGTAAAATGAAGGAATGACTAATGGAATGGTGTAAATGCAAGCCTGATGCTTCATGGGTGATACCTAAAGTTAGAAACTTGTGACATTGAGATTTGTTTGTAGTTTTTCTAGTCCAAAATCTGTTATGTGTGGTTCATATTCAAACCCCAGAAGGTTGTGAAACATCACCTGCATTTGAACATTTGAACAGTGTGGATCCTTAGGTCGCCCTTCCAGCAAGAGAAGAGGAGGTTAGAAGAGCCTTCGAATGTGCACTCAATTCAGGTCCGTTCAGTGAGAGAACAGGAATAGGGATTGATATACCAGAACAAGCAATGGGAGACAATGCCGTGGAAGTTTGTATTTGCAAAAAGGAGGACAAAAATAAATGTTTGCTATTATCTGGGGTGAACAGTGTTTTCTCACCCCCAACCTCGCAAAGGAAATGCCTTTCCATGTAATAATTAGGTATATTTATAAACATAGACTTTATTTTATAGAATTAAGATTCAAAAAAGTTAATTTTTTTTAATAAACTATTATTAAAAAATGGATAATTGATTGGGATATTTACCCACATTTTTTAATTGGGAAAAAGAGTCAATGCATATTGCTCTAGATGATAATTATTTATACATTAGAAAATGAGCTTCGTGAACATGAAAGTGTACATAAAAATTAATTAATGAATATTAATTAGTTAATTATGTAGGCATTAACAATGTTAAAGCATATATAAATTTTTGAATATTGTTTAAAATTTGATCAATTAATGTATCATAATGTCCAGAAAGACGGATAACTTTGATTATTTCATCTGATTTTCAATCCAAAATCTTTTTCTACAATTTTTGAAATTAAAATGCTTATTGAAGGGTGTCTATTGTACGTGATGATGAAGAGTAACTTAGTTTCCTACGTTAACCTATTTCTACATTATTTATAGTTGTTTTTTTTATGCATTCTATAGGAAAGTTTTTAAATTTAAATAATAAGGTATATTTATAACATAGATTTTATTTTAAATGTTTTTAATAAAATGAATAATTGATTGAGAGGTTTACATACATTTTTTAATTTTGGAAAAAGAGTCAATGCATATGGTTCTAGATGATAATTATCTCTACATTAAAAAATGAGCTTGGTGAAGATTAAAGTATACATAAAATTAATCAATGAATATTAATTAACTAGCATTTGCATCGAGAGGTGCAAAGCAATGGCGATAGGATATCTGGACCCAATGTGTGTATTAACATTGATTAATTGAAATAGCGCATCTGCTTATATAATTGGAACTTAGGGGTGTTTGCTAATAATCAACCAAATTTAACACATTATCATTGTTTATGGAAACTATATTATAATAGCAACATAGGAGGGGCTATAGCTTTTACACAATGAGAAACCATATTACAATGGATTATAATAGATGTCGGGAGGTCCTACATGCCACATCATCGCTTTAATCCTGCATATCGCAACTTCAAGAATATCAAAGATTTTTAAGTCATGCACATGCTCTAACCTTCGACGTAGCTGATAAGATATTTCAACAAAATCGTTTTGATACTCCAATCGGGTCCGCATAATAATCTGACCTATGATGGATGGGATATTTCAATCAATTTGTTTTGACAGTCCTGTCGGTTCCACGATTGAGGGTAGGTTCAGATACCATTTACAAAGGGCTGGTAGAAACATTGTTGAAACTAGATTTGAACTCATCAATGGAGGCCTATCTCTTGGAGTTGCTCCTCCTAACACTAAATAGATCAGTAGAGCTCGCATAATACAAATGACTGAGAAAATGAAACTCGTGACTGGTTGGCTTATGACTAGACTTGTCCCTCTATGTGAATCCATGTTATGAGTCCTAAATTTAAACTACTTGATGAAATCCAAAGGCAAAAGGATATCATTTCTATCCAAAATCATCTATGATTCTATCAAATATCTTACTTTTTCTTCAAGAAAAACCCCATCTTCACATAGAATCACGTTAAGAAATCAATACTCAACCCAATCTACTTCCTCTTCCACATCGTCTACATCAACTACATCGTCGTCTATTCAAATTAGTTGTCTATATTCATCTTTTAGTCTAGTCCAATCTACTACAAACCATGCTAAATTAATCAGGAAGCATGGTCTATTTCAATTTTAGGAAGATGTAAATGCCACCCCGTAGCATGTTATCTCACCTTTGAAGTTAACACCTTCCAACACACCATTACCTAAACTCAAGGACCATTTTCCAAACTTCTTGGGTCATTGGTACTATCACTACAAATGAACACCCTATTTCCTTCTTAAATGTATGCCATAACTTCAACGCTAACAATAATGAAATATTTATGTGCCTATTCATTAACTCCTTAAAAGAAAAGAGAGCAACCAACTTTTTTGAACTTCCACCCAAGGCCTTCTCTACCTAGGATGAGCTATGATATTGGTTAAAATATACTTATTTCCAACCTTAGAGCCATATTGATATCATTTGGGAATATAATAATGTTACCTTTAGAAAAGGTGAATCTATCAAATCATTTAATATCTAGTTTACCAAATTATATAAGTGAATTCTAGATATCATTAGGTTGCACAATCAAATAGACATGATATATTATTACAATACCTTTCCTCTTTCCTACCATCATAGGTTAGACAAGAAAAGTATTGATAATCTGGGACCTGTTTTACAAATATGTTTGGAATAGTCAAGAATAGTTGCACCGAATAGGTATTACATTAGAAGTCGTGACTAATAAGTCAGATATATCTTATGCCCTTCAACTTATGCAAGGCATGAGAAATTGATTAATATCCTTTAAAAAGAAGGTGGTGGCACAACCTCATGTTGAGGCCTCTACGACAACCCTTATTAGAAATATTGCCCAACCATACCAACTAAATGATATGTTTTATGACCATGGTGCAACTTCTGTGAAGATTACCATGATGAAAAAACGTACAAAGTTAAAAATATTTCTCAAGAAAGTATCTTCGGTAAAGGGACGGATTCTTGGATTGTAATTATGGATTAGGATAATGATGTTGAAGTAATGATGAAATAAGGAATGATTTTAGAGCTAGGAATACAAGAAATCAACCCTTTAGAGAGGTTGAGAATCATAAACCCTCTGATACATCATCCTCTCATCTAAACGTAAATTCTACTTCTTCTTCCTCCTCCTCTTCATTTGTGTCTCAATTTAACATCCTAAAATTGATTGTCAGCATAAAAGTTGATGCTACATTTCTAGACATGGATACCATCCTCGAACATCAATAACATTTAAATAAATTTCTCAACGGAAAGAGTTCCACTCCTATTCATTTCCTAGAGGCATAGAGAGAAGAGGATTACCTCAAAGATCAAGTCCCCATTGTAAATTACTCTAGATTTTTTGTCAAAAACCTTCCTTTTTATGTTTCTATGAAAATATGTTACAACATCATTGATTACTTTCTAATAGACAACATGTCAAGTAATAACATTATGCCTAAGATCATCATGGTGGAATTAGGCTTACAATATCCTGAAGAAAGACCAAATAAAAATATGACCTACAATAATTCTCAAAAAGACATTATCAGTGATATTAATGACATCACATTAATTATATGTTCCCATCCTGAAAGAAGAATCACATGTAACATCCAAGTAATGAACATGCCAATTAGTAACTATTTGATAATTTTAGGCAGAGACTAGCAAACCAGAATTGGCGATTATTAATCTTTAGATGGGACTCATATGACCTTACTTAAATATAGTAAGAATATTATTGTTCTAAGAGAAGGGATGATCTATCCTTATATTGATAGTTTTCCCCAACCTCACATGAATTATATATAAGAAGATATTAGAATTTATTCCCTCTTCACTTATGAAGAATCACCTTCTCCTCCTCTTGTTGATCATCATGATCAAGTTTGGCATATGAAATTTGATGGTGCTTCTTCTAATGAAGGGAATGGCATTGGAATAGTGCTATACTCCCCCATTGGAAAGATGCATAAATATTCCTATAGACTTGAACTTGATTGTACAAACAAGATTGTTGAGTTTGGGGACTTACATTTAGATATTAAATGAGCCCTTAATTTAGGTTTAAACATGTAATCACTTTTGGCAGCCCTTAGCCTATTTTCAATCTAATTTAGAAAGTTTATTCTCTTTCAAATAAGTTATTTAAGAAATATACGTAAGATTCTTTGAAGAAAACTAGAATTACTTTCCTGGAACATTAGTCATGTTCACATGGAATTGAATGCCTTTGTTGATCACCTGGTTGTATGTGTTGCAAATCCTCAAAGACGACCTCTACCTTAAAGGACCGATTGCATTTTACAACTATAACACCATCGTCTCCCAAATAATGAGGAGGATTGGAAAGTATTTTAAAATGATAAAATCATTTTCTCATTTATCCAAGGCCATCCTTTTGATAAGAAGTAAATCATTTCACCTAAAGATAATAAGTACCCTAAAAGCATGTCTCCCTTAGAAAGTACTTTTTCATCTAGCAATGTGTCAAATAATAAAGCGAAACATAAAGAGGATTCGAAAAGAAAAAATATGTGAAATTATACTTTTGGATATTGGAATCCCAAGGGACCTAAAGGTTTTACATATTGGTTTCTAATGTTTTGAAGAAAGGAAAAAAAATATTTGTTTCATGAGTTTAAGAATGTCCTTTCCTAGTCTTATAAATATCCAACAATGTTGGCTTTAATATCATCCAACATGATATTTCAATCAAGGAAAGTGACAATCCTGTCATTCAAATACAAAATCCTTTTAATTCCCCACCTAAAATGATAGTTAATAAAGGTCCAAAAAACTTATTTCCTACTCATATTATCTTTCCTATTAAGTACTCTAGAGAGGTCATACATTTTAGGCTTGCTAGAAGAAATAAATGAATCATGATGTATGTATGTGTGACAAATTTTGTACATCGAATAGAGAAAGCATTGGGAACATCTTTTCTTCTCATCATATAGATAAAGGATGAGATACTTTGATTATATATTCTTTTTTTTACATACAATTTATTTTTCCTTTGGGTTTTTGTTGGTTTTTTTATTTCTTCCCGCATTTCTTTCAATTGGATTTATTCACTTACCTTTTAATTTAACATGTCATTGTTGAGTACAACATTGTCTTCCCTCGGTCTAGACCATTTTCTAATAGGATTGTAGATGTTACAATCTCTGCAAACTTTCTGCAAATGGATTTTAATCAACTAATATGTTATTAAGCAAGAAAACAAGGTGGTTGGTTGTTGGTGTGCAAGATGATGTTTATATACTACTCATCATTGCTTCATCATTTCTTTTATATAAAAGCATTACAGGTCATGCTTAGTCCCCTTCTCTTGTGCCCCTTGCTTTCTTCCCCTACATAGTTTTTTCCTAGTCTCTCCCACTACTACAAGTCTCATCTGGCACATGATTCCAAATATTTTGTGTTTATGCTTGTTAAATATAGCCCTCCTTTTCAAATTTACATATGTTGACTCACAACCAATGCATGAGTCACCTTTGAAAAAATGTGCAAACCATTGTATCACCCCATGATTCCTCCTCTCAAAATCATAATAATAACACTTCAAAATGAAATCTTTAATAAGTAATGTTAGGTGGTGTCCCCTCCCTCATTCAATAATAAAAAGACGATATTTGAAATCCATTTCATAGATGCATGTGGTGTTAGAAGGAGCATTAAAAGGATTATATGTGTTTGCATCTATATGTGGATTTTATACTTATAACATTCTTTAACACATAATCATAAATAATGGAAATGAATTCTACAACTTGATATAACATAACTACAAAAAGCTCTTCACAATTGTGTAAAAATATATGTTTCATTATCAATTTCACTCTTCATAGGTACTCATGTGAAAACAATGACAAGCAAAAAGGAATAAAGGTGCAAGTACCTTATACTAAACCTTAGAGAATGTGATTAACAATAGCAAAGTTGGGAGAGCAAAGGTTTTGATGGTTGAGACATACATGTCTTATGCAATGTTTATATTAAATTTTGTGATGCATAACACATTGTATAGTTTGAATCCAATACATACCATGGAATATATGATTTGATGTTCATCTTATTAAAAGTTACAATAACAAATGTGGTAATAATGTATAGTTTGTATGTAATAATATATGGTTTATATATATATATCAATTAATCTTATGGTAATAATGTAGGCTAATAAAATATGATTTCCATAGCAAAATTGTTCTATTAACACTCGGTCTTTCCCAGAGAAAACATGATTTCTCTCAAAATAAATTATTAGTTTAAAAAATTGAAATAAATTATGAATTTAAAAGTTTAAAATGTTGTGAGAATATTTTATACTTAACACAAACTGGTGTGAATTAAAAGCACAGTAATAAAAATGTATGATTTATAAAAGGAAAGGAAGAAGATGCTATCCCACTTCGTGACCATTATCCCACTAGATTATCCTATTACCAGAGGATACCTATCCACAATAAGTTAGAATCCTTGGGTGTGGAGAGACGAGACAAAGATCAAAAAAATCTGTACTGAGAATGAGTTATTGACCAATGGAATTATATTTTGTGGGCCTTATCATCTCCTATGGCTAATTATGTGGCTAACCCCTTCATCGGGTAAGTTCATCATTTTGTTTGGTTGATTGACGTGTAAAAGGAATGGTCATTGGGTGGTTATATTTTAACGAAGAAAATAATTGGTACGTGTTGGGTAGCGGAGGTCCCCCATAACAGTTTTGGGGTTTAAAGCCTATAAGTTAGGATAATAATATTCTAAATCTCCGAAATATGGGAAGCACAAAATGTAGTAGGCCGAGTCAAAGGGTTGTCTGCCCAAGAAATAGTATAGAATAATAGGAAGTAAGTCAGCCTGCCCATGGTCCACGAACCATGGGAATGTATAAATAGAGCGAGGCTCTAAGGGTAGAAGGTAGTTCTTGTTTTGGATAGATCTAAGTGCTATGGGGTTGTGAAGACAGTATCTGCTGCGTCTGTAAGTTCGAGTCAAGGGTGTTGGTGGGTAGATAGGGGCTCTGCAACTGTATGCACAGAAACCTGGTAGAGTCCACAGCTGAGTGCACGGACCCCAGGGCAGATCTGGTTGTATTGGTGACAGATTTGAATAAAGATAAGTTGGTTCTAAAATATTGTGTTGATTTTGAAATATTGTGGATCTAGTTTGTAACACTTATTTCATCCATTTTTACTCTTCTCTATTATATCATTTGTTATAATTTATCATTTAAATTCTATTTTTATAATGATTTATGCTCTTATGAATGAATATTATTTATTCTCCTTTATTTCTAATAAATTGATGATTATGAATTATTTGACCAATGGTAGTTTTAATAAATTGGTTATAACATTATTCGTCATTTTTAGCCTCCAAGATAATTTCCAGATTGAAAATTTGATCATTAAAAGTGCCAACTCAGAAATGCGCTGGAATAAGGAGTGATAGTTTTGCGGTTGAGATTCTAAGAAAATGGAGAAGAATCTGGAAAATCTGGAACATGGGTTTTGTCCAGAACGGACCCAATTAACTTTAGTAATGAACAGTTTGCCCAAATTCGGCTTGCACTGAGAGAAACACAGGGTTCTTTGAGCACGATTTTCTCATATTTGCTGTTGCGTCCGTCCTCCATGTTAGCGCTTGAGATTTCACCTCAGGCTGAGAAAGGCAAACCTTCAAGGCAACATCAAACCATTTCACCTCGTAGCTAGCCTTACGGGGTATGAGAAGGTTCTCTCCGATCAATCTCGTTAAATTTTCAATGGGAAGAGATGACCAATCAAGGTAACATAGATATTAGGCTAGTAAACTGATTTGAAAGTTGATTTGGGGGTTTTTTGGTGGCAAGTTGAGGATCTACAATTTAGGGTGCGGGGATTGAGCTCAGTTTTTGCAGGTGGGTCTTTGGGGCAAGGTAAGAGTTTGTGCTGATGCTTTTAGCTGAGATGGATGATCAAGGAGGAAAGAGGAGAAGCTAAAGAGGGCAAACAATGACTTTGAATCCTCTTTAGATAGTGGAAAACATAAACATTAAACAAATTTGAAAGCTGAGCATGACATGCATGAATTCAAACTTTATCACTTCATTTGTTTAATAAGCTACAGTAAAGAAAGATATGGAACACATAAACACACTTAAAATTACAATAAGAGAACACACCATCAACACAAGAGTCCACAAGAATCCCAATGATGTCTGCAAAACCCTGGTCTTCCTTTTCCTCAAATTGCAGAGATACAAGTGAAATATACAATAGGAGCTTCTCCTTCAAGAGTCCAACCATGAAAATGAGTAAGAGAAGGCATAATATAGAAGATCTAACTCCTTTCCCCACCTCTAGGGGTCGAGCTCAGCTTCCTAGGAGCTGTTGCAACTAATTCTAAATTAATCACTAGATAATAGGCAATTACAACAACTTGCCTCTAAAACTTTAGGAAACCTATCCATGCATTAAATATTTACCATTTACATCAAAGAAACTTCTAGAAGTGGTCAAGAAGAGTAAAAGTATCTAAGTGCCATGAAATTTACACAAAAATCCATCATT
>APFE031448606.1:0-14090 GCA_000404065.3 Pinus taeda | reverse complement strand
TAATTACTAGCTTAACTAACTATTATTTATGATTATTATCTTTTACATTATATTTATATTATTTATATTTTATTCGTTACAATACATCTGATGTTTTTCAGTCAAAATAAAACTCAAACTGACCAGCAATAAAGCCCTGGTCAAACATGGTCAAACTATCTTCAAGCCAAGCCAAGCTGCTGCCCAAAAGAATTCGATCAACTCTGATCCACTAGGACGAATTTCGACCTTTTGTTTTGCCTCAGAAATTCGGTCTACCTCAGAGATTTGGCCTGCCCCAGAGCCTTAGAAATTCAGTCTACAACAAAGGCTCAGAAACTCCGACCTCCTGTCACATGTGTGAGATCAAAACACAAAGAGATAAAGGACTTGGTCAAATGCTGGAAGGTTCTGATCCACTTCAGCCTTCTTGTCTTATGTCCTCTTCACATAGATGAGCAGATGATCTTCTTCTTGTGTGATCCAAATTGTGTCTTGAGGAGGAGGAGAAGTGGCTTGTATACAGGCATTTCAAGAGCCTGAATGGGTGTCCCTCAATACTGGGTCAAATTGATCTGAGGAGCTGACTTAACATTTCTGGAGGCAAAATTTTGGAATTTAAAAATTTGGATTTCCCCTCTTTTAGAGCCGACTAGGAACCCACATTTGTATTTATCATTTCTCATATAATTGGAGGGCTAAAAATAAAAATTATGAAGACAAACCATTGATACAAAATTTCAACACTCAGCAGAAGAGCTATCAGAAGAAATCTAAAACATATATAGAGTCTAGACTAAGCTCCCAGTAGTTGTCCTTTTCAAAAAGAAGGATGTGTGAAAATTCTATCACTGCAACAACTGATTTATTTTACCTACTTATTTCCCAATAAGTTATTTACGAAAACCATTCAGTAAACATTAAAATAAATTCTGTTGCAGATATCACACCATAATACAGAAACAAACACATGCATAAGAATCAACACATCAACACAAATATTTTTGGACAATTGTCCCTGAAAAACCCAATGCGGGAAAACCGATGCAGCAGAGGAGGATTTTATTATTCAGCAATTCTTCAGTACAACTGGGTGCCAAACTGGCTTACCCAACAGAGAAAAAATTCTCCAACACTTCTCCCAATGTCAGCGTCAGCGTCAGGCTTGCTAGCCTCTGCGCAGCTCCCAGACCCTCTGTGTCAACTCCTGCCTCTCTACGTCAGCACTGGGCCTCTATGTGTCACCCACGCAGGCCCTCTAGTGACTGCGTAGTTCTGTTGCCTTTATGTCTGCTCGAGAGGCTCTGCATCTACCTCTCCAACCTCTACGCTAGTCTTCTAGTGTTGTTCTCGACTCTCTGTTCCATACCCGCTACCTCTTGCTGCTCTCCAGACCACTAGTTCGAATTTCTAAGCTAACCCGCTCTAGAAATCGAACTGTCTGGTCTCCCTCAGTGCTTTCTCCAACTGACCCTCAAGCCTCTTCTTTTACTTTTCTTGTTGGTCCTTAGACGGCCGAGATTAAATCTCTAATCAATGGCTAAGATTAGATTTGGCTTGATCCGTGACTTTTGGAATCTTCTAACCCAGTTTCATATTAATACCCATTAATATTTTATTTTTCCTAAGTTTAGACTTAGGAACTCCATTTAAAATATTAATTATTTTAATATCTCCCAAACTGGGTACAATCTATTCAAACCATTTCTGGGTCTTGGAGATCTTGTGCTTTAGCCTTTCCACCAATTTTCATGGCTAGAGCACATCCGATGCTACCCCAAATCAACAGGATGTCACATATAGGATTTTTGATATCTGAACTCTTGTAAAGAAGGCACATATCATCAAAAGAAACTCAAAACTACTATTGTAAGGGCAACCATTGGCAACAACTAGATAGTGTCGCCATTTGAAAGATTAACAGATTACAACTGACTTGGAAACACATCACATGAACATTAAAAACTAATCTGACTACATCTGAAAGGTCACCTGTAGACTTCCTCTTTGTTCTTTTGACAACTGTTCAAAACTTTGAAGATGGGGGTGGACATATCATCAAAAGAAAGTCAAAACTACGATTGTAGGAACAAACATTGGCAACAACTAGACAGTGACCCCATAGTAAAGATAAACGGATTATAAATGACTTGGAAATGCATAACATGAGAACTTATCTAACCACATCTGATATGTTACCTGTAAACTTCCTCTTTGTACTTCTGACAGCTGTTCAAAACTTTCGACACGAGGGCACATATCTTCCCTTGAATTCTGTATTGCTTTAAAATCACTTTGATCTTCACCTTTAGAAGTTGAATTCCGCACAGCACATACATCCTTTTCTGAACAAGATCCTAACCTAGAAACTTTCTTTGTTTCCTTATTCATAGTATTAGTCTTTCCTTCAGAACAAAAAGACCACTTTTTCAACACTGGTTCCTCACTGAGTGAAGATCCTTCTTCATGCTGCCTCTTGTTTTGAGTTACAAACCCTGTAAGCTTGGATTGCACAGGCTTCATATGGGAACTCATTGCAACCTTTGCTGCTTGCACCAAGGAAGATTTTTCTGCTTTCACTGTTGAAGACTTAGCCTGCTTCACAGGAGTTTCAAGTTTATAAGCTGAATTTCCACACTGCAATGATATGAAATCTACAAGTGGTGTGCTAGCTTTATGGTCACATGCATCAGACATTGTTTCAGTCAACACATCATCATCTTTCTGGTTCAGAGCATCCACATCCTCTTGCACAGCCTCTCCATAGGACTCTTCATTGGAAACATTTGGCCTGTTTTCTTCCAAATTTGGATTACCTTTATCATTTACATTTTCAATCATCTCACAATCCTCCACAAAAGAAGGTTCCTTTGTTTCTGCATTCTGTGATGATAACAATGCTCTGCATGTGTGCCCCAACTGCGAGTCACTTTCAAAGTTATTAATAGCATAAGTATATTTATTAGGAGCATAATATTTTTCTAAGGACTCTCTTAGAGTAGACATAAGAAGACCTTCATCATGAAGAAATATCTTTCTTTTGTCTGGAGTTACATTCACATCATATGCTGTAGTGGGAAGGATGAAATTTAAGATGACCATAGGATATTGCTGAGAGTTATAAGATTTGTATAGCTCATTCAAAAGTTTCGTCACTTTTGGCATGTCCACAGGGCGGCCATTCACATAGACAAACTGTCGATCTCCTGAAGCCCTTCCACTTCCAGATCCGGGCTTAGACAGAAATCCTTCAAGACGGCATCCATCTGAGACACATATGTCTAAAGGGTCTAAACATGCAAGTGTCTTGGTACCAAAAACTGTTACTATATTATCCTTAATGGAACCACTTCCCTGTGTTCTTAAAACCACATTCTTGGCATTTTTGCCTGTCACATTAGTGCAGACAATTCGGACACCTTTGGCAATAAGAGCATAAGCCTGAAAAAACAACATGCATGATTATTGGCACTTTTACAGATAAAAATCAGGTTGAAATCATAGATTTCAAAATCAAAAATTGACTTGCAAAGTTGACTATAGAGCAATCAATGAAATGTGTCAAAATACAACACCCTAAGACCTAAAAACTTAGAAGCAGTAATTAAATTTCTAAACCTTTCTATCAATATGAAATGATCAGAAAATACAAAGGAGATAAATTACCTTCAAGGCACGTGCATAATGGTAGCAGCCAATCATTCAAACCCAGGCTCAAGAAAACGAATTACGAGCAGTTAAACATTTTTTTAATAGTAGTGTGATGCAGACAGAAAATAGGATACACTGATTTCCCAGACAAAATGATTCTCAAATGAAAAATTTTTAAATGGACTCGGGTCATGGACAATGAGAATAGAGCATTTCAGTGCCAGATCCAACAACAAATAGGTCATCTTCAAGATACTTTCCTTCATGCACATGCTCATCCACCAAGGGAAAAAGGGCTCAAACCAAAATCAAAATGCCAGCAATTTTGTGAGGAACCTTTGCCAGATGATGAAAGTGAACAGAATTAAGAAAATCGGCAAAACCAGATTCGGAGAAGGTTAACACTGCCACCTGCCAGACTAGAAGGGCCAACTGCAAAAACAAATCTCCCCTCACATGCTAGTAAGGAAGATAAGAATGTAGGTTTTACCACTTAGGGATGGAAATTGTTAAGGAAGCCCCATCAGGGGTAATATAAAGAACTCATGAATCAGAAAGTTCTGATTCTGATAAGGAGTCAGCACTCCCTATAAGAGGTGGAAATATGTATTATGAATTACAGATAGCCCCTGTGGAATTGTCTTCAGGGGGGTGCACTGACTACTAAGTTTAACAAGAAGGGACAAACAAGTAAAATCGAGGATTTCATCCTTCTTACCTCCTGACATGCTTTCTACGTTTGTTAGGTTTAGTTTCAAAATCAACAGAGTTTGAATGCTTATTAATATGATAAAATAACTCCTGAAGAATCTCTTTTGAGATCTAAAGTTGGAAGATGGATTTTGAAGCTAAAGATGATAAGTCATTGCTACATATCAAGTTAGCACAACTTAGCAGGAAAGAAGCACCAATTAGTAAAGAAACAGTGATTAAACGGTAAACCTATGGAACTAGGAAAAACCAGGCTCCCCCAAGTTTCCAGAATGTGGAAACACAGAGCGGAGAAACACACAAGGAGGATGTGTGAGAGCAGCCCCCAAATTTCAGGGAAATTCAAGGGGGATGGGGGTACGTCAGAATCCCTAGCATAGGAGTCCCTGTCTCTAGAATTAAAAATAAAATAATAATGATAAAATCCCAGCAGTAACAATTCAGCCCATACAAATTCATAATTGTGCAATCCAATGGAAATGCTATAATCCTAAAATCCTAAAAACTGTCAAGTCTGTTGAATTCTGAATGAGATTTGAAATCCAACTTTCTCCATCTGAAGTAGAATGAGGTTGGAACCACTCTCAGGCATCCTAAAACAATTAATGGTACAGTTAAAAATTTAAGTAAAAGTGGCATTCTCCTTTATCTTACCTTTTATGACATTCTCTTTTAGATAAAAAGAATGTCAAGAAAGCTAAGATAAAGGAGAATGTCAGTTTTACTTTAATAATTTAATATTACCATTACTTACCAAGGCCATAGCCTCCTCAAAGCTCTATCTCCTATATTTGTTCTATCTTATGGGTTTATGCGCAAACAATCTGGTGGGGAGTGGGGCACCCAGACATCACCCTTTTGGGGAAGGGGGTGGTGAACAAACACCCCATTTTTTGGAGAGAGGGGATGCCTAGACGTCGCCCTTTTTCAGGAGAGAGGATGCCCAAATGTCCCCCACACTAGAGAAACATTTTCCCAAGTTGATAAAGTTGTCATTGATGAGCTTGGGTATTTTGAGGACATTGTTAAATAAGACTATCTGGGTCTGTTGCAGATAACATAGGAAGGCTTGAAGAAACATTGTAATTTTCTTGAAGAGAGGGTTGGAGCCTCATAAAGACCAAGTTGGAGCTTGGCACCATACATGTCGAAGCCTGGTTGATTGAAGATTGGAGTTTTCATCTAGGGTTGGAGCCCTAAGCATTATTGTACTTTATTCATTGTGAATAGGATTGTTGTCCTCATTATTTCTAATTAACAAAATTATTTATTCTATATTGTCCATTTTGTGTTCTGTCTATAAGTGATATAAATTAGTTAAAAATAACAAATGTAAAATAAATATTGATTCACCCCCCCCCCTCAGTATTTCCAACAATTGGAATCAGAGACAGTGCCTTCCTCACAACCTAACAGCTTGAAAGTAGATCCTTAAGAACACAAATTGCAAAGTCAAGGAATAAGGCTTGCAAACCCTTCGATGGTGTCACCTCCACAGTGGATAATCAAATTGGAAAAGCTCCATTGTTCAATAGAAACTTTGAAATATGGAAGGCAACAATGAAGAATTTCTTAATGGCTCAAGGTTTTGAAGTCTGGGAATCAGTGGTTACTAGAAGCATAATGGAAGAAGATGAGTCCAAGGAACATAATGCAATAGCTATTAAAGCTATCTTGAGTGGGCTACCATATTCTATGAAGGTCAAAAATATGAAATGCTCATAAGCAAAAGAGATTTGGGAAAATCTTCAAGGTCTTCACTCAAAAAGATTGTTGGTCGTGACCTCTGATCAAGAAGATGATGACAAATTACATAAAGATGAACCAGATAAGATAATTGAAAATAAAGATGAGGGCACCAGTTTCATAAAGGAATAGGATGAAGAAATTCTTGAAGTAGAGGTTGAAATAGATCTCAAGACAAAGCTTGTAGCTGCCCTAGAAGAGATAAGCAGGTTGAAAAAGGAAAATAAGGAGCTCAAGAAGCAAGCAGAAGATGGTGACCATGGCCTTGAAAAGACAAGAAAGGAAGTTGAATTTTTCAAGCTTCAAGTACAAGAAGGAGATAAGGATTTGACCAAGCTTAAGGAGGAGTCGCATCAAAACAAGAAAAGACATCATGAAGAAGTCATATCCATGACAAATCAATTGGATAAAACAAAGAAAAGGGAAGACATTTTCTCAAACCATCTTAAACAAAGACACGAGGAATTGAACAAATTTGAAGCAAGAATTGGTCAATACAAGGAAGAGGTCTCCTCCCTTAAATGTCAATTGAAAGAAGCAAAGAAACAAGTACAAGGATCTGAAAAGGTGATGGCAGTTTTGCCGCTCCAAAAAGGACAAGTAGATGAAGCAAAAAGGGACAGAAATATTATAGCATGCCAGCTAGAAGAAAAAGATGAAGAAATATTAAGATTGAAATCAGATGTCTCCTCTCTCAAGGCCCAACCATGTGAAGCAGCAAGGAAGAAGGAAGAATTGGAGAACCATCTAGCAAAGAAGGATGAAGAATGCAAGAGGATGAAAGAAGAAATTGATCTCCTAAGGAAAGAAGTTGACTTGCTGAATAAGAGTCTAAAGAGATCTCAAACCCTAGATGACATCCTAACTCTAAGTCATCAATGCTCCCCTTGATAAATGAAGTCTTGGTTATGCAAGTGAACCCTCAAGCAAAAACGACGCAAACCCTAATGTATCAAACAACAAGGATGTGGAGAAGCTTGAAAGAGATGTTGATGCCCCCAATTCCAACAAAAGCAAGAAGATTAATCAAGATAACCTTAAAGGAAACCCTACTCCAAGAAGGTATGCAGAAGGTGTCAAGGATGCAATAGGCAATGGATATTATCAAAGAATCTCAAGGCAGAAAGACTTTAGAAGTTCAACAAGGCAAGCTCCATCCTCCAGGTATCAAAGTATTTTTTTGGTTATTTTTACTCTTGTACAAATTTCGGGCACATGGAAAAGGATTGTAGGGCATACAACAAGGACAAACATAATGGTCCTCATTAGCCTCCCAGAAGCAACTTTGCATGAAGAAATTATGCCTCCTCATTATGTACAAAATTGAATGCTACAAATGTCATAATATTGGTCATATGGCTCATGATTGTAACTTGAATTGGGCTCCTAAACAAGCTAAAAACATAAAAACCAAGCATGAAAAGAATGTTAAACAAGTTTGGAGAAGGAAGCAAACTAAAGCAGAAAGTTTCTTGAATATTCAAGGCATCAATTCAAGTTGTTGATTTGATAAGTACATCTTTGGAAGATATGATATTTCATGTTTTGATGATGAGATTCTGCCAAAAAGGAGACCATGCATATTGCTAGGGGGAGGAAGTCTGTTGAAGAACATGATCCTTTGTCCTCACTACACATCCAATGGACAATTGTTGAAGATGCCTTCCACTTGATCACAAAGCAACAATATTTCTTGCTCCATAAGCAAAAAGGGAGAGCATGAGGAATTAATGTAGGTAGGGAGACTTGATTGATCACATGAAGAAATACCAACTATGGGCTTCTCTCTTGTGCCACATTATCAAAACGAGGAAAGCATGATGACAGGGAGAGTTTTACGAAAATGACAAAAAGGCGCAGCGTGGCAAGCATGATAAGGGGAGCTACATGACAAGAAGAAGCATGACAAGGGGAGCACTTGCCGAGAAGACATTGACAAGAAAAGTACCCCTTTTTGCCATTGATGTCAAAGGGGGAGAAAATGTCGAAAGGGGGAGAAGAGTATTGTCATTGATGTCAAAGGGGGAGAAAATGTCGAAAGGGGGAGAAGAGTATTGTCATCAATGACAAAGGGGGAGACTGTTGGATAAAGTTGTCATTGATGCCAATACACTGATATCATTGTTAAAAATGATGACTACAAGAAACCCTAGTCAAAAATGATGCCAAGGAGGAAACCCTTGAAATGTTGAAATGCAAACCCTAAGTATGCTTGACCTAACATAATTGAAGATGATGCAAAACCCTAAACCTAAATCTTATCCCATACCCTATTTCCCTATGATGAAATTACCCTATTCCTAAAACCCTAGCATAATGATCATATTTAAATGAACTCTTATTAAAATAATTTCTATAACCTAATCCTAAATACTTTTAGACTCAGAATATCTTAGCTATATGATAATGGAACCCTAAATGCATTCTCCCTTATCCAAATTACGTCATGTCCCTAAATTTGACATCCAAAGGAAATCCATTAACCCTAGCTAATAAAACCCCTAGTATAAAATCATAACTCCTAAATTCACTTGATATAAATCTCATACAAAAACCATAACCCATGACACCTTCCAATTAATTTAAATAGTCTCTCTTATCATTGTCCACCAATAGATATAAACCAAATATATTTGATAATACATGACAAACAATTATATATATAAATATATATATAATATATAATTATAATATATATACAAAAACTTTTAAACATGAGCATAGACTTTGAAATACGCATTGGACGCTACATTACAGGTTGGCTCCATATAATAAATTATCATATCGGCTCCCTATTTAGACTCAATAGACGCGACCCTCCGCAATATGCTAAAACAACTATAAATAGCAATCTATATTCGTCATTTTAAGCCATCAATTTGGAAAAGGATTATAACAGTGCGGATCTCAGAAAAGGACGAAAACAGAGATTGAAAAAAAAACAAAAAGCAGCTTGACAAAGTAAATGATGTGGGTATTTTTCTTGATCCTGTTTCAGAATAGAACAAGGAACGAGATTCTGTAATTATATTTATACTAGCAGAATTTGAGACGTATCTCTGTGGAAGCTACCGAAGAGCCTGAGAAAATTTTATATTTAAGTATTGGGGGGTTTTCGCAGTACATTCTATTAGATATCATTTTTGGGATTCAACTGCGTTAAGTAAGTCATTCATCTATAACCATTTCCACGAGAGGTGACTGACTAATTTCTCATGATTTTTGAGCAGTCCACTGTGAGCATCACCCGATGCAATGAGTGCAAAGTGGACTGCTCAAGAATCATGAGAAATTAGTCAGTTACGACTACCTCCCATGGAAATGGTCATAGATGAACGACTTACTTAACGCAGTTGAATCCCAAAAATGATATCTAACAATCTTATATGCTGAGAACAAAAAATTAGAAAGTTGTTATATCTCTGTCCACATGAAAGGTTTGAGGCAATTATATCTCTGTTTATGCAAGAATTCTGAAGTTATTATATCTTTGTCCAAGCGAAGGTTCTAAGGCTATAAGGCTACTATATCAAAGGAATTCCTTGTTACAGGGAAAAGGAAGAGTACTCATTTCAAATTAAGGCTAAGTATATCCTACCAATGCAACAATTCAAGCAAGATACCTAACTGACAGAGATCCGATATCCTATATTTCTCTGAAGGTTTTTTAGCAGACTTGTTGCAGTACACAAGCACACTTGGAGTTCTCTTTTTAACTATCTTGTAGCAGTAGATATGTATACGTTTGGACCCTTTTTGAAGCTATTTGTGACTCTCTGCTAGCCTCTTTTGAGTATACTTGAATCAAGAGTTAAGTGTCTTTTGAAGGAAGTTCTTGAGGGTGTTTTGGAGGTATACTGAAGTTGTTTTGAAGGAGCCTTTTGAAGTATATCTGTAGTAGTTTTGGGCAGCTTGTGTAGACCCCCTTTTGGAACAGTTTATGAAGCGTAATTCAGGACCTCTTTGAGGTGATTTGGAACATGGTTGAAGACCTTATTTGAGCAATCCTATTGCAGCCATTTGAAGACAATCCTAGAGCAGACTTGAAGATCTTTTTGGGCTCATTTGAAAGACATCTTGGAGAGACTTTGAACCAGACCTTGAAGTAACCTGCAGGGGCATTTGTAGTGGCTATTTGAAGCATTTGCCAAAGCACATCTCAGATCCATTTGAAGACCTATTGGAGCATTGTTGAGGCCTGGAGCAACATTGTGAGAGCATCATTTGTTGCAGGAAATGTTGAAGTACACTTGAAGATACTTGAACAGTAGTCATTAAAGAATCCTTGAAGGACATCCACTAGACTAGATGCATTATTGAAGCCCTCATGGAGTAACATTGAAGAAAATTGTTTTGGGAATTATGAAGAGTCTTGGAGACAACTTTTGTTGTTGCTAAAGTTGTCATTGATGAGTTTGGGTATTTTCAGGGCATTGTTGAAGAAGACTATCAGGACTTGTTACAGAAGACATAGGAAGCCTTGAAGAACCATTGTACTTGTCTCGAAGAGTTGAAGCACGGGGTTGGAGCCCTAGAGGATAGGAGTCCTCAAGAAGACCAGGTTGGAGCCCATGCTAGTGAAGAGGGTTGGAGCCCTAGAGGTTGAAGTCTCATATAGACAAGGTTGGAGCCTTGTGAAAGATAAGGTTGGAGCCTCATAAAGAACAAGTTGGAGCTTGGCACCATACGGGTCGAAGCCTGGTTGATTGAAGATTGGAATTTCATCTAGGGTTGGAGCCCTAAACATTATTGTACTTGATTCATTGTGAAGACGATTGGTGTCCTTGTTATTTCTGATTAATAAAATTATATATTCTATATTGTTCATTTTGTGTTCTATCTATAAGTGATCTTAACTGATTAAAAATAACAATTGTAAAAGAAATATTTATTCCCCCCCCCCCCCACCTCTCAATATATCCATAAATTGGAATCAGAGCCAGTGCCTCCCTCATAGCCTAACAGCTTGAAGGTAGATCCTTAAGAACACAAATGGCAAAGTCAAGGAAGAAGGCTTGCAAACCCTTCGATGGTGTCGCCTCCTCAGTGGATAATCGAATTGGAAAACTTTGAAATATGGAAGGCAAGAATTAAAAATTTCTTAATGGCTCAAAGTTTTGAAGTCTGGGAATCAGTGGTTACTAGAAGCATAATGAAAAAAGAAGAGTACAAGAAACATAATGCAATAGCTATTAAAGCTATCTTCAGTGGGCTACCAAATTCAATAAAGGTCAAAGTGGAGAAATACTCATCACCAAAAGTGATTTGGTAAAATCTTCAAAATCTTCACTCAAAAGGATTGTTGGTCGTGACCTCTAATCAAGAAGATGATGACAAATTACATAAAGATGAACCAGATAAGATAATTGAAAATAAAGTTGAGGGCACCAATTTCATAAAGGAAGATGATGAAGAAATTCTTGAAGTAGAAGTTGAAATAGATCTTAAGACAAAGCTTGTAGCTGCCCTAAAAGAGATAAGCAGGTTGAAAAAGCAAAATGAGGAGCTCAAGAAGCAAGCACAAGATGGCGACCATGGCCTTGACAAGACAAGAAAGGAAGTTGACCTTTTCAAGCTTCAAGTACAAGAAAGACATAAGGAGTTGACCAAGCTTAAGGGGGAATTGCATCAAAACAAGAAAAGGCATCATGAAGAAGTCATATCCATGACAAATCAGTTGGATAAAACAAAGAAAAGGGAAGACATTTTGTCAGACCATCTTGAACAAAGACATGAGGAATTGAACAAATTTGAAGCAAAAATTGGTCAATACAAGGAAGAGGTCTCCTCCCTTAAATCTCAGTTGAAAGAAGCAAAGAAACAAGTACAAGGATCTGAAAAGGTGATGGAAGTTTTGCCCCTCCTAAAAGGACAAGTAGATGAAGTAAAAAGGGACATAAATGCTATAGTATGCCAACTAGAAGAAAAATATGAACAAATCTTAAGATTGAAATCAGATGTCTCCTCTCTCAAGGCCCAACCATGGGAAGCAACAGGGAAGAACGAAGAATTGGAGAACCATATAGCAAAGAAGGATGAATAATGCAAGATGATGAAAGAAGAAATTGATCTCGTAAGGAAAGAAGTTGACTTGCTGAATAAGAGTCTAAAGAGCTCTCAAACCCTAGATGACATCCTAAGTCATCAAAGATCCCCCCTTGATAAATTAGGTCTTGGTTATGCAGGGGAACACTCAAGCAAAAACGAAAAAACCCTAATGCATCAAACAACAAGGATGTGGAGAAGCTTAAAAGAGATGTTGATGCCCCCAATTCCAACAAAAGCAAGAAGATTAATCAAGATAACCTTCAAGGAAACCCTAACCCAAGAAGGTATGCAGAAGGTGTCAAGGATGCAAGAGGCAGTGGATATCATCAAAGAAACTCAAGGCAGAAAGACTTTAGAAGTTCATCAAGGCAAGCAATATCCTCCAGGTATCAAAGTATTTTTTTGGTTATTGTTACTCTTGTACAAATTTTGGGCACATGCAAAAGGATTGTAGGGCATACAACAAGTACAAATATAATGGTCCTCATCAATCTCCCAGAAGCAACTTTGCAGGAAGAAATTATGCCTCCTCATTTATGTACAAAATTTAATGCTACAAATGTCATAATATTGGTCATATGGCTCGTGATTGTAACTTGAATTGGGCTCCTAAACAAGCTAAAAACATAACAACCAAGCATGAAAAGAAGGTTAAACAAGTTTGGAGAAGGAAGCAAACTGAAGCAGAAAGTGTCTTGAATATTCAAGGCATCAATTCAAGTTGTTGATTTGATAAGTACATCTTTGGAAGATATGATATTTCATGTTTTGATGATGAGATTCTGCCAAAAAGGATACCATGCATATTGTTAGGGAGGGCAAGTCTATTGAAGAACATGATCCTTTGTCCTCACTACACATCCAATGGACAATTATTGAAGATGCCTTCCACTTGATCACAAAGCAACAATATTTCTTGTTCCATAAGCAAAAAGGGGGAGCATGAGAAATTAATGCGGGCAAGGAGACTTGATTGATCACATGAAGAAATACAAACTATGGGCTCCTCTCTTGTGCCACATTATCAAAACGAAAAGCATGATAATTGGGGGAGTTTTATGAAAATGACAAAAAGAAGCAGTGCATCATTTAAGTAATTCTAAGTGTGGTTTAATTACTTGAATTATTGGATATTTATTGCATATCTTTTGAGAATTTTTCAAGTAATTGTTAAGAACTTTTTCATAGAACTATGGTAAATTGCATATCTTTCGTTTCTTAAACTGAGTATTTTTGAGCATCTATTGGCATTGATATTAAATTGTGAAGAAGCTCTTGTTCTCTTTGAGCTACAATTGTATTAAAAAGATTTGAAGTAAGCTTGTGATTTGAATGGGCATTACATTGCATATTGTTGAGAAGTTTATCTTTCGATCTAGTGAAGTGAACATTCATTTTGTCGATTAGGGGCTTTGACATATAACTCTAAAGCAGATCGTGGCATAAGCGCTTTCAATCCTTGAAACTAACTTCATTCCATCTTCTATTCATCACCTACATTTGCATATTAGGTTAGCCTTGCATAATTAAAATTTACTTCCAAGCATAACCTTGGTCGATAGATAGATAGGTACCCATCCATATTTTCTTGAGAAGCCTGCTTTTAATAGTACTTAAAACTGTGACCTTGCTATCGTTAGAAACACAGCTCTCTGCAGCCCTGGAAGCACCGGGTATGTTAGATTTTCAGGAGAGGTATCGTTAATCACACCTTAGTGTGCTTCACCTTATCTTCTCTCTGCCAATTTGTAGGAATTTACAAGGTAAGTTCCTCAAACAGAACACCAAAGGACATCGCTCACAAACAGATCACAGATCAATACACCAGTATTTTTGACGTGGTTAAAACCCTCAAAGAGGGAAACAGTCCACGGCCCAAGCCAACGCGGCCACTTCAGGCAATTTATTAATAAAAGAATGAAATTTTACATAAGCTTCTCTCATGAACAGTTAAC
>APFE031448605.1:7553-24320 GCA_000404065.3 Pinus taeda | reverse complement strand
TATATATAAAATACACGTAAACACATTATAACTATGCTCTCAAAATACTATTGAGTATGAGGTTTCCCACAACTTTTATCCTAATCACTATTTAGGATATATTTTATTCCAATTAGTTTTTACTAAATCCAAGATTATTAAAGATCTTTTTTTGCTTTTGTAAGCTTGGTAGGATTCACTGCTTTTTGAGTTTACATGTCCATTATTCACCTTGCTATGGGGGAGTGTAGCACAAGATTGGAACCCAAGATCTCTCGTTTGGTAAGACTTCATTCCATGGCGATCGCCACTTGAGGTACCCCAAGTAGACCAGATTATTAAAGATCTTATTTTGATACTAATGAATGAAAAAAATATATCTAATCATGGTTTACTAGAGATTTTATTCCAATTAATCTTTACTAAATCCAAGATTAGTAAAAATCTTATTTTGATACTAGTGAACTAAAAAAATCTAGGATCTAAGCTATTTTATGTAAACACTGTTTTTACTCATGTTAACTTGAAGATGTCAATGAAATCATGCAAAACATATCAAAATAAATGAATAAAAAAAATAAAAAAATTGCTGACTCTAGTCTTTTAGTATTCAATAAATGGAGTCAAATATAGATGTGTGTAAGTGTATCTAGACACTAAATTGATTTAGTCTATTGTTGGATAGATAAAATACTTGGATGGAGATAGTTTTTTGTAATAACTACTTTTATTTTACTAAAAAAATATTAGCAATTCTGGTGACCTAACACTAGGTGTTATTATTGCCTGAGCTATAGCCCATACGACAATCACACTCTTAGGACTACGGATTAACATGAAATATCTGAGAATGTATGGTAAAAGACCAAATCAAAATAGAATATTAATAATTTTTTCATGTTTCCACGTCATTTTGAAAATACCCACCCTTACCACAACCATTTTTTTCTAGTTAAGTCAGATTTCCCCACTTCCCTGTAATATCCCTATTATAATTACCCCCTGCGTAAAAGTAATTTCAACTTATGAATCAGTTATTAACTGATTCTTGGTAGTTGTGAACTGAATGAGGGGAATTTGGATGTAAAAGACTGACTGTGGTTTGGGAAAATACATTGGATTCACTGAGCATCAATTCCCATCCACCACAATCACCATCATCATGATTTACACAGCAATTGACACATTTTATGTGACAAACGAGCAGATTGTGAACTCGCCCTCATGGAAGGATGGAATTGACCAAGAATCAGAGACGATACTCCCACTATATGGCTGTGAATTGATTGAAGAAAGCAGATTGTGAACTCTGCCTCACGGAAGGATGGAATTGACCAAGAATCAAAGACGATACTCCCTTTATATGGATGTGAATTTATTCAAGAAAGCGGCACCTTGCTTAAATTAGCAGTCATCAACAGGCCAATTTCTTCTCCATCGATTCTATTTCAAAAATCATTTGAACGATTTAATGTCAAGAAACTGATCCTTTGGAAGGAAAAATTGATACGTGCAGCGGTTGGAAGCACCGAATGACTTCAAAGCCATTACACAGTTCTTGTTTTGGGGTTCTGCCTTCCAATCTCTATTCTGTCATTAATTTTGCTAAGAGTAAGGGAGAAAGTGTTATTCCTGAGGCCGAGGTTAAGGCCTGGATGATAAGGATCTTGCAATTGGAATGGCAGTCAACCAGCCCTTGCATGTGGAAATGTGCCTTTACTAACCAGATTCTCGATTAGGATTCTTTGCAGGACCTCAGCATTCGCTATGGCAACCAGATCCTGAAGAATGTGGAATAAACGTGTGGCCATAAAAGCTAAGTATATGTAGTTTTTTTTCTAGCAAATTACATGTGAATCTTGTGTTAAATGCTTTATGATTCTAGTTAACTTTCAATATTTTGAATATGCATCACATGCATGATAGAATTAGCTAATGATGTGCTTCTAGGCACATAGATATTCATTTCTATAGTTTCTTTTTGGAAAAAGAGTGCATACTTCAGGTATGAAGATGAAGGATTTTATGAGAGTTTTCTTGGAAACAAAATAGAGGTTCTTTACTTAAAAGACATATGAATAGTGTTCATATTATATTGAAAATCCATTCTTGTTCCATGAAAAGACTATGTGCATTCAAGTAAAAATAATGGTGTAGGAAAAGCACATGTTGCATGCACATAAGGGTAGCTATTGTGATTTTGGAAAAGAGAAAATTGCACACAGCAATATATTCTCTATTATACATGAATGAGGAAATTACACACATATTTATACAATCAATAGTCTCAAGATAGGAATTATATCTTGGACGTACACTAGTGTGGTTGAGAGATTCTCTCAACCACACACTAAACTAGGAGAAACTAAATTCCTATTATGTAGGAACAAACTCCTCAAATGGATTATTACAACCATAGACAAGTAGGAATTAATTATTTCCAACTCCCCCCCTTAATGACTACTTGTCATGATAGTCAAATCCACCACTATCAGGCGAATTGAATGTACAAAACCTCCAAAAACACAATCTGCCGCCCTCGGACAAATCCACAAATTCTTTGATCCCGCGGATCCCCTTGAAGGTAAATTGGCACGATCCTGAATGAAAAACCCGCGCCCATTGGCGCGATTAATGGCCTAACAGATGCGCCAGTTGGCCTTCCTGGCGCTGTTGTCAGCGCGAAAAGCGCGCCAATCCCCTTCTACTCAGAAAAAATCATCTGAGCCCGAGCCAGGTGTTCTGTAGTCCACCTGCTCAATTGAGCACAAAGCTCTCGTGTACACATAGCCACAAAGGCACCTCAAGCCACATAGGCGATTTAGCCACAAAGGAAATCTGCCACCACCGGGAAAGTTTGATTTACCACCACCGGACAAATCCGCCAACTTCAATATGCCACCACCGGGCAAGTCCGATTTACCATCATTAGGAAAATCCGCCAACTTCAATATGCCACCACCGGGCAAGTCCGATTTACCACCACCGGGCAAATCCTGTAGCCACTAGGACTCTATAGATGGTTTCTGGCTCACCACCAACCATCACATTACAGTGACAAAAGATGGTTTTAGGCTGACCATAAACCATTACAAAGTGGTTTTAAGATCACCACGAACTTTCAAATGCCTTTACAAGGCTTACATTCCATCAACATTTGGAGTTTCTGGGTACATACAATGATTATTACAACATGCTAGGGAGTCTATTCCACAAACCACACTAACTCAAACAAACATCTACTTTGTTGTCCACCATAACCGTTGTTGCTGCTTCATTACCTCATCTTCTCCTACATCGTGGGCATCCTTATCTGTTCAAATAACTTCTTGGAACTCCATGCTTATCCTGTCATTTTTTAGAGTCATGAATTCTAACAAAACAACTTTACCTACATTGAGTTAGCTAGGCTCAATAAGGCTTAATAATGTTATGGATAATTCCCAAAAAAAAAAAAAAAAAATAACTTTCATGTTAACCAAAAGAAGTTCTGGTTCTTCAAAGCACCAGCCCTTGAGCGACAACAGATTCTTGTGCGACAGCTGCCCAACAGCCGAATCCGACCGAATCCTCCTACTGCCGCTCCAATTATAGCAGTCGGAATGGTCACACTCACTATTTCTCCTGCAAGAATGAGCTATTCTCTACTGCGGCGAAATCATCTCGAATATACAACAAAGCCCCGGATAACACTCCCGTTTCATATCCAAAGAGGAGACTGCTGACCCCGTCTGAAAAAACAAGCTGCAAAGCTGCGTTTTAACCTCTTCCAGAGGCAACGAACATCTATACATATGACCACTGCAGCACAAGCTGGCCGCCTCTGCAACCTGCGTCAAAAATATCAACACCGTCCAAGCAATTGTCCTACCTAATCCTTTAAATATTTCCAAAGCTCTGTTCGCAATCTCATTGCCAGAGCCCATCCTACGCACTTATCACTAAAAGCCACCAACTCCACCTCATAACAGGAACAAATGACCCCAGAACCGCCGCTTCTACGGTAATAAAGTCTCATTTACGGCGAAAAAACAGTCTCTTCATGAGATCTTGCCCTCCAGTGTGCAAATCTGGTTCCAACCCCTTGACATCGATTGGAGAAGTACATAGTTTCTCACACAGTAAGCTCTTCAACAACGCATCACAGTTGAATCTGCAACACCAAAATTGTGAGCTGTTCAGAGTGAAACTATCAATAGCTCAGCTACAAGCTTCACAGATCCAACACCACACCACATGTCCTCCTCAGGCACTAAAGCATGTTTGGCATTCCTTGGCCATCTGTTGAAATTCACAAGGGAAAAATATTCACAATAGAGGAGTGGCTCAATGATTTAACAGATCCTTTCCAGCAGATCTCTGCCTCTCTGTCAATAGATCTAATATGAAAGTGGTAGCTTTAAAATTGCACCAAATGGCTGAGAGATTTCAAATGCCTCCAATGTCATCTTTAACATTCCAATCCAATCCACATTTAAATTAAAACTAGCAGAGTATCTAAAATAGATTTCGAACCTGCTCAAGAATTCAGAACAAAAGGAATTTGTGGAACGTCTTCTGGAATGATCGATCTCCCGAAGATAATTCACTCCACACTACAATTCTCAACATGGCACTTTGTCCGGCCTAACAATAGTCCATCGCCAATTTAAGCTTCAAATTTCTGGGCAAAAAATTGCAAATGCCATAATTCCAATCTGATCCGATACCAATCAGCTCGGCTCCTGTGAACATAATCAACAACGACAAGGTTTGCAGTAGAATGGACCCACGGTCTACCACCAAACCTCTCACTGATGTTGCATCCGATGCCAACCGAGAAGACACCAAGCCACTATTATTGCTGTTATCATCAAACTGCCCCACTTCATTTTGCAGGATTGCTACGAACATCATCTCTCTCACACGCAATGTGAGACGTTCGCCTATTGTTGCGAAGTTAACGTGTTCCACCACATGTGCAAAGACTGTGAGCACAACAGCAGTGCAAAAAAGAAACGACAAGGTCAAGCACGGCCTGCACATCGCCCGCAGCCTGGTGGCGGCGAGGCTAGCAGCGGCGCTCAACGACAAGCACAGCGGATGATAGACAAGCAAATATTCACAAAACCTTTATTCTCTTCAGCCCAGGAGCAGCCCAGCCCACGAGGGGCTAGGCCCTCAGGCTCTAATACCAAGATAAAAGTAGCACAACCAATATATTCTCTATTATGTATGAATGAGGGAATTACACACATATTTATACAATCAATAGTCTCAAGATAGGAATTCTATCTTGGACGTACACTAGTGTGGCTGAGAGATTCTCTCAACCACACACTAAACTAGGAGAAATTAAATTCCTATTATATAGGAACAAACTCCTCAAATGGGGAATTACAACCATAGACAAGTAGGAATTAATTATTTCCAACTGCCCGACAAGTGTGTTCATGATCGACATTAAAACGGTTGTGCCTCCTTGACTTTGAGATGGTTGTGCCATTAATCCTGGATTCTGAGCACACAATAAGTCCCCTACAGGATGGTGAGCTTCTATCTGCATTATTCAGTCCATTACGAGTAGTATTGTCTGTCTCACCTCATTCGAACTTGCCCTTGCCCAAAAAATTCTCCCCAACAGAGTCCCTCACCATGATGTCTGAGGTGACACAGGAAAATTTTTGGGCACAAATTTCATTTTCACTAGTTTTTGTACCAAAGTCTCCTAAAGATCCTCGTTGATTTATTATTATGACCATTGCAAATTTCATCTAAAGGGTTCGACCATTGTAGAATGTTAATTTGTTTTAGACACCATTCTTGGCGACACCACAAGGAGGATATGCAAATTTCACCATTTCAATGAGAACTCATGCTTAGTGAAGAAGATAGTCCCTCCCCATAAGGTCTGAGGTGACATGGGGCAAATTTTTGGGTACGGATTTCATTTTCACTCGTGGGTTTATTAGAGTTTCCTAAAGCTCCTTGTTAATTGATTATTGTAACCATTTCAGATTTCATCTTAGGGGTTGGACCACTATGTGGAATATTAACTTGTTTTACTCACCATTCTTGGTGATTCACGACAAGGAGGATTGGCAAATTTCAACATTCCAATGCCATGCTAGGTCTGCATGTTGACAACTCAACTTCGTTTACTCTCTAATTTTATGCTCATTAGCCATTGTAGCAATTCCTCACGATATGAGGAAAGCTTTCACTATGTACGTGCAACTAGAAGATTGCATCACCGATGAAAGCAGAGCTTCAACACAACAAGCTCAATGGTTTTGGTCATAGTTGGAAATAATTAATTCCTACTTGTCTATGGTTGTAATTTCCTAATTGAGGAGTTTGTTCCTACATAATAGGAATAAGCTAGAATATAGTTTCTCCTAGTTTAGTGTGTGGTTGAGAGAATCTCTCAAACACACTACTGTACGTCTAAGATAGCATTCCTATCTTGAGACTATTGATTGTATAAATATGTGTGTAATTTCCTCATTCAACAATTAATAGAATATATTTTGAGTGACTGCAATTTTATCTTGGTATCAGAGCCTGTGAGGGCCTAGCCCCTCCTGGGCTTGGCCCCTCCTGGGCTTGGCCCCTCCTGGGCTCAGGGAAAATAAAGAGAATATATTGAATATTTGTTTGTCCATCATCTGCTATCCATCAACTAGAGAAACGCAGGCCGGTCGAGTTTTTTTTTTTTTCAAATGAGAGGCAACAACAGCAACGGGTACAATGTCAGCCGTTGCAGTGAGCCGAAGGCGATGGGGTCGGTGTGGAGAAAGGACAGATGGTGTTGTCTTGGACAACTGCGGCGATCTCTTCACTCTCGCTCGCGAAGGCGTATTAACACCGTTCATCTTTAGGTTCAAGAAGCCCGATGAGCGAATCGAAATGATTTTCGGTAGGCCCCAAGGTGTCGGCTTGTTTACGGCCACTGTTTTATCCAAATTGCTTGCATTCGCCGCTGATCTGGAGGTTAGATGCGTCAATTTATTGTTGAAATTGGCATGAAGATCGTCGAAGCTGCTGAGAACGCTTGTGGGGCTATTTGCACAAACATCTGCTGTAATACTCTTCATTATTCTCATGTATCTGCTTCTCGGTTGCTGCATTTGCATGCCTTCCGGAACTGCCCGGCACGAGAAGATCGACACTAAGCCGTTTGAGTGGGAGGCAGTATTGTTTAAGGGCGTCGGAAACTGATTGTTGAAGCAAGATGCTGAAGCGTCCAGGAACATGGAGGATGCGACAGAGCCGAAGCTCCAACTGTTGCTTTGATTGAACCCTGAAGCTAAGCAGAGGTAGAAAATCTGTGCAGCAGGTTTGGTCGAGCGATCGTGTAGTGAAGGGTTCAGTAGCGGAACCTGTGTCTCGATCAACGATTTGCATCATTACCACTGCAACGAAAGAGATCGAGCTGATCGATCCTGAAGGCTGCTGTTGGAGGGTGTTGATGAAGGCAGAGGAGCCCAGATTAGAGCTGCGTGCTCGTGTGGAGGCCGAGCAGAAAAGGAGCCCAAATCGGGCGGAAGGTTCTGCAAGTTTAGATCCGCTGCTGTTTACTGTGTACACGATTCGGTGTGACGTGTTTTGGGCTCTCAGAGGCGGCGGTGGAGGATCTGTTCATGCGTGTTCAGTTCTTTGGCATTAATGTGGAAGGAGGTCTGGTCAAGGAGAAACCAGAGAAGAGGGCTATATGGTCGTGTTGTTGGTCTAAGAGACATGGCTGGATCAATTTTGTATAGTGCAAATGCAAGCTTTGGGATTAAGGACCAGGGCGCTGGAAGAAATTTATTTAATACACCTGTCCGAGGTGGGAAGAAATTTATTTAATACACCTGTCCGAGGTGGGGATCAAGGAAGTATCCCAACAGTATCCAACAAGAGACAGAGGGTACCTTACAATCCGTCAGAGTTGGCTGCTATGGAGGTTAGAGGAATTGAGTGCATCAGGCGCTTGCTCAGGAGGTTTGATGAGGGTGATCAGATTGCCACCAGGCTGATTGCTGCACTGATGGAGTACTATATAGGGCCAGATGGTAGAGGCACTGTGGATGACATCAGTGTCAAATTGCGGGAATGGTTCTATGGTCTGTGGGTCTTGCGTGACATTCCCTTCCGGGTGAAACCAATACGCTGGCTAGTCATTTCCCACGATAATTTGGCTCCGGTGGGGAGTAGATTCAGCCTCGCATACGGCCAACGACCAAGCACGATGCTTTTAGCCGTGGTATTTGCAAATCGCGAAGGCAACATTCTTCTTGAAAGATTTCATGGTGTTCCAGCGGAAGAACGGTTGCACTGGAGATCTTTTCTAGTAAAACTGGGGACATAGAATCTTAGAGGTGCAAAAAATGAAGAGCTTTTTGTAGCATCTCATAAGTCAGTCTACATTGTCTACACACTTCTGGCGGATATTTGTGTTTATGGTGTTGGAAAATACGAATATGATGAACTTGCTTTGGCAGAGGTGATATTTGCACTAACTGCATCTGTAAAGGATGTGTGTGCAAAGGTTGCTCCTACAGAACGTGTCTTCCTTGACAAGTACGGAAAAATTTGCCTGTGTCTGGATGAAATCATTTCTGCGGTTGATGATACCGGGGACCTGTTCCTTAGGGACGATGCCGACAGTGATCCTGTAGTGTTTGCCACTCCAAGTTGGGTCTTTCCCCAACTGCTCGTGCCGTTTCGAGGGCATACGATCAGTATCTTGGTATGATGACCAGACGACACAAGCCCAGAGTCGGGGAGGTCAGAAAGGTTCATGTCGTGTATTTCTTGAACAGAGGAGGTCAGGTCGAGCATCCACATTTGATTAAAGTTCAGAAAACGGCTTTAAACGGCTTGAGACTCAGAGATGTAAAGCGATGGTTTTCGAAAGTGCGAGGAGATGATATGCCGGATTCATACTCCTGGGGCCTCATCCTGAGCTAAAGCTTTTGTCCAAAACCATTTTTTTGCCAGAAGAGGTAGTTATCACTGTTGTTGTCCTCAACCCACTTGCGTTCTTTCCATCAATGGCTAGCGTTATTGTCCATGGTCTCGGAAATTAATAACAAAGTGTAGAGCAGAAATTTGTGTTTTGCCGATTTCTGAGTGAGGCAACGCAGTGTTATCACTGATCGCAGGGCCCAGAGGCAGTGAGATCTTGAAAATAGGATCGCCCAATGCTGACCGAATCGGGAAAAGGAAGAAAAGAAGGGATCTCCCACTTTGTTCTGGTTCACGGGGCATGTCATGGAGTGTGGTGTTGGTACAAGCTCTCAGATCTGCTGAGAAAAGCCGGCCATGTCATCACAGCGGTCGATCTGGTTGGTGCTGGACTCAATCGAAAGGACGGGGACGGGATTCGAAGCTTGGCTAAGTACAACCAACCTCTTGCAGATTTCATGAAAGCTCTTCCACATGGAGATGGAAATGGAGCAGAGGAGGAGGAGATGGAGAGACTTTTAAGAAGTGTCCCTGTGCTGGATGAAGCGGTAGTATACATCAGCGAATGTTATGGCATAGTCCCGCGAGTGTTCATAGTGACCAAGCAGGATAAGGCTATATGGGAAGATTGTGGATCAGGCTGTGGATCATACTTGGGTAAATTTTTTTTTGGTGAAGTATTTTTTGGAATTTAAATTGATATGCATATTGAGATTCCGGACCTTAATATGAAGTTATTTTGTTAGAATTCGCGACTCTAACGAATGACAGGTTCATGGAAGTTCCAAGAAGTTATTTGACAAAGATGCCCAAGATGTGAACTTGGGATAAAGGAGCAGCAACAACTGTTATGGTGGATAACAACAATTGTTATGGTGGATAACAACAACTGTTATGGTGGATAACAAAGTAGATTTTTTTGTTTTAGTGTGGTTTGTGGAATAGACTCCCTAGCATATTATTGTAATAGTCATTGTATGTACCAGAAACTCCAAATGTTCAATGTAAGCCTTGTAAAGGAATTTGAAAGTTCGTGGTGATCTCAAAACCACTTTGTAATGGTTTGTGGTCAGCCTGAAACCATCTTTTGTCACTGTAATGTGACGGTTGGTGGTGAACCAGAAACCATCTATAGAGTCCTAGTAGCTACAGGATTTGCCTGGTGGTGGCATATTGAAGTTGGCGGATTTGCCCGATGGTGGTAAATCTGACTTGCCCGGTGGTGGCATATTGAAGTTGGCGGTTTTGCCCGGTGGTGCTAAATCGGACTTGCCCGGTGGTGGCAGATTGCCTTTGTGGCTGAATCGCTTGTGTGGCTTGAGGTGCCTTTGTGGCTGTGTGTACACAGGAGCTTTGTGCTCGTAGAAGCAGGTGGACTGCAGTAACACCTGGCTCAGACTCAGATGATTTTATCTGAGTAGAAGGGGATTGGCGTTTTTCGCGCTAACAGCAATGCCAGGAAGGCCAACTGGCGCGTATGTTAGGCCATTAGCCGTGCCAATAGGTGCGGGTTTTTAGTTAAGGATTGTGCCAATTCACCTTCGAGGGGATGTGCGGGAAGCCTCAACTTCGTTTGACGGTCTGCAAGGGGTGCAGGATCGGAGAAGTTGCAGATCTATCCGGGAGAGGCGGATCAGATCAATTTTGATCAGATCAATTCTTCGGCTGTATTGGAAACGCCAAATTTGCAGATTGTGGATCTATCCGAAGACAGAAAACTGTGTTTTTTGGAGGTTTTGTACATGAAATTCGTGTCATGATGGTGGATTTGACTATCATGACAAGTAGTCATTAAGGGGGGGAGTTGGAAATAATTAATTCCTACTTGTCTATGGTTGTAATTTCCTAATTGAGGAGTTTGTTCCTACATAATAGGAATAAGCTAGAATATAGTTTCTCTTAGTTAGTGTGTGGTTGAGAGAATCTCTCAACCACACTACTGTACGTCTAAGATAGCATTCCTATCTTGAGACTATTGATTGTATAAATATGTGTGTAATTTCCTCATCCAACAATTAATAGAATATATTTTGAGTGACTGCAATTTTATCTGTTATCTAGCCCATGGCATTTACAAACACATTCCATCAATTTAGGGTTGCCATATCTTTATTATCTACATTATCTACATCACCTCAAAGATAGGAACATATTATCAATTTCTTCAGCTCGATCTTGACGTATTTGGTTGTGTAGGCCATGGCCAAGGATCACAAAGGATTTTTGCATGGGATGAACTGAGACAAACTCAGTTGTTGAAGAGGTAGTCATTGACGATGGTGGTTCAGGAGATGGGAATGGGATTTTCAGCCTGAGATTGTCATTGTGGAAGAACAGTGGTGGTTTTGCACTGTTTCAATATCTAAGATAATGCAACTAAATGTAACAAATTTCTAAGCATGTTTTTTAGTTAAATTTAAAGATTTAATTACGTGGTAAGACATTTCCCAATGAAAAAAACTTCCCTCTGTGCCTTTATGTCATAACCTTGTGTCGTTGGATTAGATGTTAGATGATTAAAAAAATATGCAGCGGTTGGATGAAAGTAGTTAGAAATATTTGATTGCCAATTTAGTTATACAAACACAACCCCTTATTAACTGATCTATCATCCAATTGAGCACTAAACATTTGCTACCCTAAAGGATGTGTAGGAAAGTCTCGCCCACATAGTCTTTGGGCCTGGTGACAATGTCAGGGTACCAATTGCGATTAACGTTCCTTCTTACAACCCCGACGAGTGTGTTCATGGCCGACATTAAAAAGGTTGTGCCTCCATGACTTTGAGACGGTTGTGCTATTAATCCCGGATTTTGAGTGCACAATAAGTCCCTTATAGGATGGTGAGCTTCTGTCTGCATTATTTAGTCCGTTGCTTCTACCTGCATTATTCAGTCTATTATTAGTAGTACTGTCTGTCTCACCTCATTCAAACTCACCCTTGCCCAAAAAAAATGCTCTGCAACAGAGTCACTCGCCATGATGTCTGAGGTGACAGGCAAATTTTTGGGCACAAATTTCATTTTCACTAGTTTTTGTATTAGAGTCTCCTAAAGCTCCTCGTTAATTTATTATTATGACCATTGCAAATTTCATCTAACGATTTCGACCACTGTGGAATGTTAATTTGTTTTAGACACCATTCTTGGCGACACCACAAGGAGGATAGGCGAATCTCACCATTTCAATGAGAACTCGTGCTTAGTGAAGAAATACTCTGCAACATAGTCTTTCCCCATAAGGTCTGAGGCGACACGGGGCAAATTTTTGGGTACGGATTTCATTTTCATTGGTGGATTTATTAAAGTTTCCTAAAGCTCCTCGTTATTTGATTATTGTAACCATTTCAGATTTCATCTTAGGGGTTGGAGCACTGTGTGAAATATTAATTTATTTTACACACCATTCTTGGTGATTCACGGCAAGGAGGATAGGCAAATTTCAACATTCCAATGCCGTGCTAGGTCTGCATGTTGACAACTCAACTTTGTTTACTCTCTAATTTTGTAATACCGCTCAAGGGTTTTCTTCCAATGTTCATAACGATTCTCCTTAATTATACAAAGGATCATGGTGACATGTTGGTTGTCTCTCTTTTGCATTAGTTACAGAAGGGCTTTTTGTTTTTTTGTTAATGGACCACTTTGTTTTTTTGTTAATGGTCCTGTGACCTTCGAAAGCCCTGGGGCTGAGAACTGATTAAGAATCATATTTACTCTCTGTTAAGCGATGCTCCAAAATTTTACTCTGTAATACATGGGATATTTTACTTTTTATAAAATCTATTTCCACTTGTAAGGATCTTAGTTACACTCTTTTGAACTAAAACTGAAGTTATAACCCTGTGTCGACTGGCCTTTTATTAACCCTAGATTCATATCGTTTGCAGTTTATACTTTACATTTATTTCAGCTATGCTTTCAATATTAATGTACGCAGTTCTTTGAATTTTCCCTTGTGATCTACATTTACCCAACGTCGTCTTCTTATGGAACCAGTAGCTTGTCCAGCGACTACCCGCTCAGCACCAACAATCCCAACTTCACACTTTATTGTTGCAAATGCACCTGAAACATGAGAATCTAATTTTGACACTAGCACAAGATCTGATGATGACGAATAAACCGTAGAAACAGATGTTAGAGTCACATAAGAAAAATATTGCTAAGAATCAACTACATGTTTTCAATAATTTCTACACTAATTGAGATCAAGAAGATTAAGCTTTTCATCCTTTCTCTTCCTATTTAAATTTGTTGAAGATTACATTCAGTTGTATTTTTTTTTACCAATAAGAACGCCTTTAGTATTATCCGTTGTATAATTCTACCTTGAATTGGCAAGCAATTTAGATTAAAAAACTAGGTTTTCCTTATTTTCTCTTTATACAAAAATTTGTTTCCTTAAGTTTATATTAAAGTTTGCTGTAATTTTATAGTCATCCATAAAAGTTTGATATTTTTTTTATATTTTAAGTACATTGTCATGTTGAAATTTTGTGTTAGATGGATACGGGGATATAGATATACATCGTGTAGAAGAGAATTTCCATGCCTCTATATAGAGATATCTCTATGAAACTTTATTATCTTTTTGGATCCACGGTGTATTGGATAATCTCTTGTTTGGAGAAAGATTATTTTAAATTTCCAAAAACATGACTAACAATTTACTAGTATTAGTGTTTGTACAATTTACTAGTATTAGCATTTGTGGGAAAGAGGTTGATGGAAAAGACCTAAATTTCTTGGGTAAAACTTGTGGAGGTTTGCCGTTACACCAAAACCCGCAGGTTGTAGTAAACATTACAACCCAGTAACTAAGATCTCCAGGGTGGAAATTATGGATTCTATAAGGTGCAGTGATTTTTCCAACACCCCCCTTCAAACTCAGCTCGGTGATTTTTCCAACACTCCCCCTCAAACGCAGCTCGGGAATAGAACTTGGGTCCAAGCTCTGATACCATGTGGAGGTTTGCCGTTACACCAAAACCCGCAGGTTGTGGTAAACATTACAACCCACTAACTAGGATCCCCAGGGTGGAAATTACGGATTCTATAGAGGTGACGTGATTTTTCCAACAAAACTAGTGTGTACTTTTTGCACTTTTTAAGGCAATGGAATCTGAAAAGCATTTTATTTTCTTAAAACTAGTGTGTACTTTTTGCACTTTTTAAGGCAATGGAATCTGAAAAACATTTTATTTTGGAATGTGATGCTTTCAAAGACATCATAGAGACAATTACAGCAATATGTTAACAAACTTTCTTGACGTTGTCTTTTCATCAATTCATCATTAATTTAAATAATAAGAAAATTAAATTAAAAAATAAAAAACAGGAAAACTAGTAATCGCATATTAGGAAAAATTAAAATTTCATTTCGTTTCACCGCCAAAAGAATACACGTTGTATTTCAGACAATTTATTGCGCGCTGTGTTGAATTTAGAACACATATTGGAAGAAAATATAACTAATTACATTCACTTGTAGAATTTCTCGTCTCACGGATCTATACACTGTACATATTAACTAGACGGTGTTACATAAGTTCCTATAATCTGTCGTCTCACAGAACGAGACAGTGTACATAGTAATTAATAAGTGATAGATCAGATCGAGTTCCTTCTCAGTTTGCTACTCTTCCGCGTCATTATACTGTTGGGATTGGCGACCCGGCTACACGGCATCTCATGTTTCTCGTCGGTTTCTACTCGAAGCTGACTCACCGTTGGCGATGAAAATGGGCCACCGTTCTGTTTGTTGTTCCTCGATTTCCACTTGAAGTACTTCCATGGGAATGCACCCAAAATACTGATCTTCTTTGTAGAAACTTTCTCCAGCTGCTCAACTATACTTTGGCAAAGCTTCTCAAGAGCGCCGAACTCTGCTCTCAATTTCTGAATTTCCAGTCCAATGTCGGCTGGTTGTGTTAGCTGGACATTTTCATGGGCGCTACTCTCTCCTCCTTCACAGCTGCTGTGTGTGCTAAATCTGTAATTATAGTGTAATATACAATGCTTCTGTGATGGACACGTCACATCGTACGTGTTCTTGGGGCGTGTGAATTCCCATCTGACGCGAGAATTGTTTGCGACCGCTTTCCATGCGATAGATTCCACACACCTCTGTTCGATGTTCAGATTCTCCGCCCATGGTGAAAGACCACAACAGCTTTGAAGCACAGTAATACAATCCAACCATGAAGCCATGAGAATATAACTGAGAAAGGCTTCTGTCTTCGATATTAGGTTGCCTTCTTCCAGATCCTCTGTCATTTCAAGATACTCTGCCGCACAGCGTAAGGCGGCGACATTGGATGCAGTGATCTCTACTATCGCAGATCCATAGCAAAATTTTGCAGCTAATTCGAAGGATTTGGCTCCTCCTGGAAAATCAACCAGCTTTATATGGCTATTTTCAGTGTCGCGAGATTCAAAGACAAGCCTGTTCAACCGACCGCTTCTTGAAAGCAATGGAAACTTCCAAAAAGAAATGACAACCGACTCCTATCAGTTTCGGCTAAAAGTTGCAGGAGAAAATGTTTGCACAACAGAAAATTAAATTACGAAAGCTCACAAGAGTCGGTCGCTCTGATGCCTGACTAGTGGAAAAGGCTCAAGTACAGATCATGAAAAACTCTAAAAAACAAGCAACCAGTGAAGCATAAGAAGAAACTGAAATTATATGAAACATAACATAACGTGTGAAACAAGAATTTGGGGAGTTAACTAAGTATACAGTGGTGACCTTAGAGAGGTTACCTTATGGAGATGAAGGATTACGTCGTCAACCTCCACTGTCAAGTCACTTTGTAGCTTTGAGGCTACATGCCTACAAAAGCTCCGTTTTCCTCCAAACCCATTAGCGATGAAAGCAGTGAGATTTCGCCAGTTTACAGAATGAAGGCACATATTTTCCGGCACAAACATTTCAAACAGAAATTAATACCTACACAGACGATATGGTATTTGAAATTGAAGCACTTACCAAGCTTGCCTTTTTCTTGTTACATTGTCCATGGTAGTGTCCATCTTCATCATGCTCATCTTCAGTGTTGTGTCCCTGCAATTCGATTCTATTCAACTCTTCACTTCAAGCTACTCGGTTTCGGGTCATTGGGGGCTTGGGTCATTCAATGTTCTGGCGTTGATTTATGCTACCCGTTCAACCTTTTTGGCTAGTAAAAGTGATGGTAATCTCTCTATCGGAATATGCACTTGGTTCCCGCTGAAGTATATATATTCTTTCTATAATTGAATGGATAACTGGTATTTTTAAATTTTAAATTGGTCTTTCTAAAAGGTTTTGATTGGATTACTAAAGTATTTGGAGATAATGAATTAAACAATTTTTTTTTTGTTAGAAATTACATTAGAGAATTTTTTGGCTGACGTGTTTGGAATCAACAAGTGTGATTCATCATTAAGACCAGATGAAGAAGCAAACCATGGCAAAGGCTGAAAGAGAGAGCAATGTAAACACATAAATTCAAGTAATGGTCTATATTTGAACAATAATGTCTCTACATTGCTCTCTGTTTAAGCCTTTGCCATGGTCTACTTCTTCATCTGCTCGTGATGATGAACCACACCCATTGGTTTGAAACACCTAGGCCAAAAAATTATTTCATGTGATTTCTACCGAAAAACTTTGTTTAAATGTATATTTTATCTTTATAAAACAAACAAATATTCCATTGAATTCACTCAAATGAACTTAAATATATTAGCAATTATTAATGATTAAATAGAGATTAAATTGATAATTGGCATTTTGAAATTTTAAACTTTGTCTTTATAAAAAGATTTGATTGGATTACTAAAGTATTTAGAAATGTATATTCTATCTTTGTGA
>APFE031448602.1:0-12080 GCA_000404065.3 Pinus taeda | reverse complement strand
CCGGTCATTTGCTCTATGAGCTCTCGGCGACCCCTTGTAATTTCACTGTGATGCTTCTGTTTTGGTTTGAGGCTTGTCCGCCTGGTTCTTTGAGCTACGAGCTCCTGGTAGCCTTCACGGCTTCAATGTGGGTTCCTTTGGTTTGTTTGGGGTTTTGTTGCTCTGGTTTCTTTGAGCTGCATGCTCTTGGTGGCCTTCACGGTTTCAATGGTTCGGGATTTGACCTGGGAGTATTCCGTTCGCCTGGTAAATTGTTGAAACCCTGGTAAGGTTTGTTTTTATTCAGGTATTCTACTTGTATGTTGACTGTTACTGTGTGTTTGGTGTCGACTTTAATGGGTCTCTACCTCTGTGCGTCCTTTACTCGATTTGTCGCCTGTGTTTTCACGATTTGTTGCCTCTGTGTGTTGTTTGATGGCCATATGGTTCTTGGTCTCGTTCTTCAGCACTGTTTCGATTCATACACAATCTCGGAAAAATTATGGTGCCGTTCTCCGTCGGTTCCTCCGCTAACTTACCTGGTAAGTTACCTTTCTATGCTGGATATTTATACTCGTTTTTCTAACTGGACCTAACGTCTTCGGCTCCTCGTGAGCTGGAAGACAATCTAAAGGTATGGTTGCGGTCAAGACTTGTCTATCAGGTAAACGAATTCTCTGTATAGTATTTTTTCATTCAATTCTCTACTTCCCCTGCATTCCGTTTCCACTGTAATTAATCTCGTCTGGTGGTTTCCCTTGCAGGTAGAGCCACCCGAGGGTTTCGACGCTTGGACACTCAACTATCCCGAATGAAATCCAGGTAGTGTCGTTCTGTTCACTTGTGGTTTGCTTGTCCTTAGTCTTCGACGTGTGGGTTGATGTTGTTGTTGGCGTCAAGCCGTTGTCTGTGTTTGGTTCTTTAGTCATGTAACACCGTCGTTGGGTCGTAGGAATGAGTTTGGGGACTTATGGGGTTTTGATTTCGTTTGTAATTGTTACGGTTCCCATGTCCGTGAATTGGGTTCGTTCTTATGCTTTGCACAGAATGTAAATGAATAATAATTTTGATGACTGTATATGAGCTCAACTCTGGAATTGAATTTGACTATGTTTGTAAGTTCGCATACCTAGTATTACAGTGGTTGTTTGCTCCACTGGAATTGCAAATTCTAACTTCGTATATATGTAATTACATAAATGATTTCTTTGTTGTGTATTTGGTTATTTTGTTTGAATCGCCTGTAGCTGGGCACCGTTATTTCTCCTCCGAATTTGATTATTTCCCCTTTTTGATTTAAGATCTGTAACAATGCATTAATAATCTTTACACAGTAATTTAATACAAAGTATTACAAAATTGGTTAGGACGTTGTAGGGATGTATGTGCACAGAAAATTGTATTTTTCCTTTCTATATTTCTTCTTCAGTCCGAACCCCTCTATTGTGCTTTTTCTCACTTTTTAATAGCACTGTTTACAAACCGTCCTAACCGCTATTAGTTTGTTAAATTGGTTACATCAGTTATTCCTCATACGAAACTTTGCATGGTTGTCTAGTACATTTTCTTTTCATGCTTTTACAACAGTAAATTAACTGTTTGGAAACAATGACTCTAACTAATTATTACTTCTCCTAATTACAACTTATTACAGTAATCTTTAGGTAACTTAATAAAAGAAAAGTAATAAATAAAAAAAACAAGTATGCTTTCCACTCAACGAATTAATTTCTCTGTCCTCTTCAGAAACCATATCCCCCTCACTTTTGTCTTTTCCCTGTTAGCTAGATGCTCCTGCATCAGGCTCCCGGGATAAAAGAAAATCATGGCTCGTTCCATGAGCTCCTCCACCGAATAGCCACCCTTCCATATCTACGCCGCGTTGAGCGATGAGCTGTCCTCCATTGGATGGTCTCTCCACTTGACAAGATATCGTAGATATTCCTTCCTACGTGTCTTCTTGGCTACCTGGGTACTGAGAATCCCTTCAATCTCATGGGATTGAGCCGAAGGCATATGCCTCATCCAAGAACTGTCTCCAACCTGGGTGTCCCATTCTGGCCGTACCACACTGTCTTCCTCTGCTTAGGCAGTATATGGGAACAAATCCGCCACATTGAAAATAGGTGATATGCCTATATCAGGTGGCAACTAAATTTTGTAGGCCTTGGCTGAAAATTTACGCAAGATCTTGCAGGGACCAATTTTTTTAAATTTTAATTTATTATACGCGCCCTTAGGAAATCGTTCCTTGCGCAAGTGCGCGAGGATCTCATCTCCAACATTAAATTGTACTTCTCTTCGCCTTGAATCTGCTTGTTGCTTGTATTTCTGTATGCTGACTTGCAATTTTAATTTTACCTGTTCATGTAGTTCGCTCATTGCTTCAACAAAATCTTCTCCATCTGCGCTTCTCCGTTCTAATTTTCCCAAATCTCGCAATTCATGTATTCCCCGAGGATGCATGTTGTACAAGATTTGAAATGGGCTATGTCCCATGCTGCGATTGGGAAAATCATTATAAGAAAATTCCGCTTGGGTGAGAGCACGATCCCATAACCGTGAATTTTCCCCAGTCAAACTCTATAATAAATTTCCCAAACTCCTGTTCACCACTTCCTTTTGTCCATCAGTCTGCGAATGATACGTAGAGCTGAAATTCAATTGCGTGCCCAACTCTTTCCACAGGGTGCGCCGAAAGTGTCTTGTGAATTTTACATCCCTGTCAGAAACGATAGAATTGGGTAGGCCATGTAATCTAACAACCTCCGTGAAAAACATGTGAGCTATGTACGTGCCATCACTAGTTTTTTGGCAAGGAATAAAATGAGCCATTTTTGAAAATCTATCTACCACCACCATCACCGAGTCACACCCCTGCTGCGTCCTAGGCAGTCCGAAGACAAAGTCAATGCTGACTGAGTCCCATGGCCTGCTCGGAATAGGTAGTGGCGTGTAAAGTTCGGTATTCTGACTGTATCCTGTCGCCAGTTGGCAGACTTTACACTTGTTCACATATCGTTGTACGTCCCTGTGCATTCTGGGCCAGTAATAAAAGTGTCCGAGCTGCTCCAAAGTTTTGTCTATGCCAAAATGACCAGCTATACCACCACTATGTTTCTCCCGTACGATATTTTCTCTCATCGAACAGTCCGGGATACATAACTGTCCACCTCTGAACAATAGTCCTTCCTGCAAATTGTATTCAAACCATGGACTTGTATTCCTCAACACAGGATTTTGGCAGGCTTCAAAAGCTTCCTTAAAGTCTGTGTTGGTTTGGTACAAATCCTTCAGATGTTCGAATCCCATCACCTGTATTCTGCTTTCCTGTAAGAGCAAAGCTCTTCTGCTCAAGGAATCTGCCACTTTATTGGCTTGCCCACTAATGTGTTTTAGCATGAAAGTGAAACTCTGCAAGTATTCTACCCATTTGGTGTGCTTATGGTTTAATTTGTGTTGCTGCATTACATATTGTAATGCTGAATTATCAGAAAATAATACAAATTCGTTGCCCAGCAGGTAGTGTCTCCAATGCTTTAAAGCTTGGACCACGGCATAAAATTCCTTGTCACACGAGGAGTATTTCTGCCTGCTATCATTTAATTTCTCGCTAAAGAATTCCACCGGTCTATCTTCCTGATTGAGCACAACACCAATAGCTGTCCCACTTGCATCACATCGAGCCTGAAAAAGTTTGTTAAAGTCAGGCAGCCTCAAGATTAGCATCTCTATAATCTTCCAATTCAAAAGCTGAAAGATGTCCTCCGCTGCTTTGATCCAACAAAAAGGCTGACTGGCCTTTTTGATGGTGTCTAGCATCGACGCGCAGATTTCACTGAAGTTCCTAATAAATTTCCGATAAAAACTTGCCAGTTCATGAAAACTACGTACCTCAAAGAAGCTCGTTGGTGATGGCCAATTTATGATTGCCACAATCTTTTCTGGATCCATCTTCAATTCATTTTCCACAATTATAAACCCCAAATAGACCAATTCCTTCTGTAGGAAAGTACATTTGTTTAAGTTTATCAACAGTTTGTTCTGCTGCAACTTATTTAACACCCTTCGAACATGTTGAAGGTGTTCTCCTTTCGTTCTACTGAAAATCAAAATATCGTCAAGATAAACTATCACAAACTTGCCAATAAATTCTTTTAACATCTCACAATCTCATAAAAGTACTAGGAGCGTTGCTTAATCCAAATGGCATGACTAGCCACTCGTACAACCCTTCATTAGTCTTGAAAGCTGTCTTCCACTCATCTCCTTCTCTAATCCTGATCTGATGATATCCACTCTTCAGATCAATCTTCGTGAAGTAAGCTGCCCCGCTAAGACAATCCATCATGTCATCCATTCTGGGTAGGGGAAATTTGTACCGAACAGTGATTTTATTGATAGCTCGTGAATCCGTACACATCCACCATTCTCCACCCTTCTTGGGTATGAGTACTGTTGGTACCGCACAAGGGCTCAGACTTTCTCTGACCAGTCCCTTATCTAGAACCTCTTGCACATGTTTAGGAATCTCTTCATTATATTTCAGGCTCATTCTATATGTTGCCTTGTTCGGTAGGCTTGCTCCAGGTATGAAATCGATATTGTGGCTAATGCTTCTCTTGGGAGGAAACTTATCTGGTAAATCGTCCACTACAATGTCCTTAAATTCTTCCAATAGCTCCTGAATCTCTGTAGGCAATTCTAACTTTTCTGTGTTTAGCAACACTGTTCTTGTCCTTCTTACAATCGCATAATTCACCTTGTTTTCCTTAATCTGCTTAACAAACTATTTTCCTCCCATTAAAAATGCTTTTGTTCCACTTGATTCTGTTGCATCCTCCTCTTGGATGGGTACAAGCGTATGTTTGACTCCATCTTTCACAAATTTGTAACAATTCGTCTTCCCATTGTGCATCACCTTCTGATCATACTGCCACGGTCTCCCTAGCAGTATATGGCATACGTCCATTGGCATAATATCGCAGACAACCTTGTCCTGGTATTTGCCAATATGAAATTCAACCTCGCATTGTTCATCAACTAATAGTTGGTGGCCTTTCTGTAGCCACGACACCTTGTAAGGTGTGGGATGCTTAAGTCGCTTCAATCCCATCTTTTCCACCATCTCGATGGCAACTAAGTTATCTATACTTCCACTGTCTATGATTAATTTACAACACTCCCCATGTGATTTGCAAACTATTCGGAACAGTGTCTTCTGTTGGGTCTGTTCAACCATCTCCTTGGCTGGCTTCAACAACACTTTGTTTAAAACTAAATCCTCTTCTGTTTCTGCCAAATTTTCTACCTCTCGGGGCTGTGCTTCAGCTTCCTCAGGTTGCGCAACAAATGCTCCCCTCTGGCCAGCATGCTGCGCTTCCGGGCATTCGACGGATCTGTTCCCCCACCTATGGCACCTATAGCACTGGACATTAGTCCCTCTTCTGCGACCATTTCCTCTTCCCCGCTGATATGGCTGACCTCGTCTAGTGCTATCTCCCTTCTCTACTGTCCCTGGAGTTCTGGAGCTACTGCTTTCTTCACTGTTAGTGGCAGTTCTCCCTTTGTCGTAGGACTGTCCTCGTCCTTTGCCATTTCCTCGTCCTCTCCTATTATTTAGTTTCCTGTTAATTTTTTCTTCAGCCTTTACAACACTCTGAAAAGCTTCTTCTATATATCGTGGAGAGAGAATACTGATCTCATCCAGTATTTCCAGCCTCAATCCATTCACGTATCTCACTGTCTTCTCTAGAGTATCATCAATATAACCAGCCCGCAAGTTTACACGATAAAACTCCTCTGTGTATTCCTTTACGGTCATACCTTTCTGCCTTAAATTCTACACTCATTGATAAATTTCGACCTGATAGTCTTTAGGCAAAAATCTTCCCTTCAGTTTTGCCACCATCCTTGGCCATTTCCTTATCGGTAGCTTGTTCATCCTCTTCCTATCCGCTTGGACACTATCCCACCATAAAGCAGTGTGCCTTTTAACTTGGTTGCAGCAAATCTAACTCTTTTGTCCTTACTGATCTCTTCGTTTTCAAAATACTTATCTAACTCACTTACCCAATCCAGTAGAACATCTGCGGATAGACTGCCATCATAGTTAGGGATCTCAGGTTTGGGTTTGCTGCTAGCTAACAGTACCAATCTCAACAGTCTCAACTCCGAGGTTTCTTCCGCTGATCCATCTGTAGCAGTTACCGTTTCTTCTTCACTATCATCCGCAAGTTCTGGGTCTCTTCTTCTTCCTGCCTCCACTGCTTCTAAGCGAGCAGTAAGGACTCTCAACTCTACCCTCAAGCCCTCATCTGCTACTCTGCGCACACCTCTTCCACGTCCTCGTCTTTGAATGTCCATCTACCTCTTTTTTTTCTCAACTTCTTGCTCTGATACCACTTGACGGGGCTAGCCCACGTGGTCCCGCTGTCGATGCGCTCCACTTGATGGTGTACTGACAGCCAATATTATTAATCACAAGATTTCAGATATATGACAATTTGATTTTCAATCTGCTTTTAATTGAATGGGTTTATGGTAATGGTACGCTGGTTATGTATTTGGTGGACATCTGTCCCTCCTCAGAATTCTAAAACCCCACCTTGGTATAGGGTTTCACCACCCTCGCGCTCATTTGGTTATTGTTATTTCTCCCGGTCATTTACTCTGTGAGCTCTCGACGACCCCTTGCAATTTCACTATGATGCTTCTGTTTTGGTTTGAGGCTTGTCCGCCTGGTTCTCTGAGCTACGAGCTCCTGGTAGCCTTCACGGCTTCAATGTGGGTTACTTTGGTTTGTTCGGGGTTTTGTTGCTTTGGTTTCTTCGAGCTGCATGCTCTCGGTGGTCTTCACGACTTCAATGGTTCGGGATTTGACTTGGGAGTATTACGTTCGCCTGGTAAATTGTTGAAACCCTGGTAAGTTTGTTTTTCTTCGGGTATTCTACTTGTATGTTGACTGTTACTGTGTATTTGGTGTCGGCTTTAATGGGTCTCTACCTCTGTGCGTCCTTTACTCGATTTGTCGCCTGTGTTTTCACGATTTGTTGCCTCTGTGTGTTGGTTGATGGTCATATGGTTCTTGGTCTCATTCTTCAGAATTGGTTCGATTCATACACAATCTCGACAAAATTATGGTGGCATTCTCCGTTAGTTCCTCCACCAACTTACCTGGTAAGTTCCCTTTCTATGCTGGATATTTATACTCATTTTTCTACCTGGACCTAACGTCTTCGGCTCCTCATGAGCAGGAAGACAATCCGAAGGTATGGTTGCAGTCACGGCTTATCTATCAAGTAAACGAATTCTCTGTATAGTATTTGTTCGTTCAATTTTCTAGTTCCCCTGCATTACGTTTCCACTGTAATTAATCTCGTATGGTGGTTTCCCTTGCAGGTAGAGCCACCCGAGGGTTTCGGCGCTTGGACACTCAGCTATCCCAAATGAAATCCGGGTAGTGTCGTTTTGTTCATTTGTGGTTTGCTTGTCCTTAGCCTTCGGTGTGTGGGTTGATGTTGTTGTTGGCCTCGAGCCGCTGTCTGTGTTTGGTTCTTTAGTCGTGTAACACCATCGTTGGGTCGTAGGAATGAGTTTGGGGACTTATGGGGTTTGGTTTTTGTTTGTAATTGTTACGGTTCCCATGTCCGTGAACTGGGTTTGTTCTTATGATTTGCATAGAATGTAAATGAACAATAATTTTGATGACTGTATATGAGCTCAACTCTGGAATTGAATTTGATTATGTTTGTAAGTTCGCATACCTGGTATTACAGTGGTTGTTCGCTCCACTGGAATTGCGAATTCTGACTTCGTATATATGTAATTACATAAATGATTTCTTTGTTGTGTATTTGGTTATTTTGTTTGAGTCGCCTGCAGCTGGGCGCCGTTACTTCTCCTCCGAATTTGATTATCTCCGAATTTGATTATTTCCCCTTTTTGATTTAAGATCTGTAACAATGCATTAACAATCTTTACACAGTAATTTAATACAAAGTATTACACAATTGGTTAGGACGTTGTAGGGATGTATGTGCACAGAAAATTGTATTTTTCCTTTCTATATTTCTTCTTCAGTCCGAACCCCTCTATTGTGCTTTTTATCACTTTTTAATAGCACTGTTTACAAACCATCCTAACTGTTGTTAGTTTGTTCAATTGGTTACATCAGTTATTCCCCATATGGAACTTTGCATGGTTGTCTAGTACATTTTCTTTTCATGCTTTTACAACAGTAAATTAACTGTTTGGAAACAATGGCTCTAACTAATTATTACTGCTCCTAATTACAACTTATTACAATAATCTTTAGGTAACTTAATAAAAGAAAAGTAATAAATAAATAAAACAAGTATGCTTTCCACTCAATGAATTAATTTCGCAGTCCTCTTCAGAAACCATATCCCCCTCATTTTTGTCTTTGCCCTGTCAGCTAGATGCTCCTACATCACACATTCCTAGTATAAGATTGATCCTTTGTCACTTCTTCCTCCTGAAGGATTTCCTTATGTTTCTTCTCCCTACATGATGGCATGGCCAAGTACACCTCCTCCTTATCGTATGCCCTTGGTTCCGTTGGGTTATAACTCTCTCGACGATGCTTTTTTAGATAATTTTGGTGCAACTTCATAATTTCAAAATCCCATTTTGTCCTCTGGTGTCACACCTACTACCTACTTTTTTATCCCAAACATGCCAGTAACTTCCCGAACCCCTACCCAACGTACAATGTCGGTAAGTGAAACGCACATTCCACTTAATCTTTTTTCTCCTCCTACCGTAGCCATAGTAACTGTGGTTCCTTATGTCAGTGGAAAACATAAAAATTCATTTGTTCCAATGTTTGGGAGGGAATATCCTCTGCCCTATGTACCTCCTGCTTATAATGGAAGTTATACACCCCCTCTGGGGGCAAGTTGACCCATTGGCGTTGTTTCTAACCCAGTTGGAACATCAATTCCATCTGTATCAAGAAACATTATAGCGACCCCTTTACAAGGTCATCAAGTCCCTTTAACTCAAACTTCCTATCAACAAACTTATAGTCCTACAGGCTCTCAAAAGCTAGAAACTATGTATCAGTATGCAGGTCCTCAAATGAAGTATGGTCCTCAAATGAAATATGCTGATGGGATTGGTAATGTTACGGCCACCAATTCCTATTCAACCACAATAGGGACCTTACCCGAAGCCATAGTTGCAGGTGTCCTATTTGCTGCCACATCTGCAGGTGTCCTATCTGCAGCCGCATCCGTCGGTGTCCTACCCGCAGCCAACGCCGCAGGTGTCTTACCCGCAACCACAATTGCATGTTTCTTACCAATCCAAAGAGGGACTTTATCAGCAACCACAAAAACACATCCCTATTCAACCCCAACAAGGGCTTTACTCACAATTGCAACAACAGATTTCTTACCAATCCCAACAAGGATCTTACCAACAATCATTGCTACAGTCGCAATAGATGTAACAAGGACCTTACCAACAACAGTATGGTCAGTTTTCACTCAGTAAGGTCAACCTCTTTATGGTCAACCTCCATATGGTCAACCTCCATATGGTCAACCTCCTTATGGCCAAGTGCCTTATGGACAAAATACACCACAATGGGCGCAAACCCAAAATCAACAAGGCTGGAATACTCAGTTTGGCATGTACCAAAGACCCTATACTCCATATAACCCACAACTTCCATTTTTGGCGACGTTGAAATTACCGAATGTGTCAAGGCTTATGAATGAACCACTACTTTACTCACAATATTGGCCTTCAATACCAACCAAAATTCCTATTGATGGCCCCAAATTAGAAGGTAAATCTAGAGAAGACCCCCAAGCACACATTATGACTTATCACCTTTGGTGTTTCTCTAACTCTTGGGTAGATGATTTAGTCTAGTTGCGTAATTTCCAGTGCACTTTGATGCTTGTTACTGCTAAATGGTACAACGAGCTCCCTCAAGGTTCCTTTCAAGACTTCAATACTTTAGTCATGGATTTCCTCACCCATTTCCAATTGCCTGTCTAATATGAGACTAGAACCCATCTCTTAACATCTTTGCAACAATCGACTTCCACTGATATCTCCAACCATATCCGTGAATGGAGCCGTAGACATCGTCTCATCAAATTTGAAATTCTAGATCATCTTTTGATTGAATGGTTTACCAAATCATTCATCCCTCCTATCGATAAAGACATAGCCATGGGTGGCTGTGTAACTGAGGAACAAGCCATCGTCCATGCCCAATATTTGGATCTTACATATTCACAACCTGACACATTGTATGAATTCTTACGTGGTGCTCAGTGGGCTTCAACTAGTCATGCATCTTCCACACCCAAAGATACACCACCCATCAATGGTATCATTAGATCTGTGGCCCAACAGTCTTGTAGTGCCTCGACTGCTTCTACGAAATCTAAATCCAATCGGGCCACTGCAACCTACAATAATATAGATAACCCTAAGAATCATAGTAAAGACTTAGAGGTAAATGTTGTCTAGTCTACTGCAGTAGATAAATTCTTGAAATGTGAGAAGGGTAAAGGAAAAGCTAAACAAGACAACCGTAAACGTGATTCCAAAAAACAATCAGTTGATGACACACCCAAGCGAAAGCCTAAATATCCTTGCCTTATTTGTGATGAAGATCATTGCACAGAGAATTGCCCCCGACGTACTGAAGTGAGTCATAATTTGAAGGGAACTACAAGGACATCAACTATTCGATTTGCGTAATGCGCGATCGAGGCTAACTGTTGAGTGTTGAATTGCGCAATGCATAATTCTAGTTGGAATTGACTACAGGCTCAGTGACTGCATTGCACAATTCTATGGGTGAGCAGTCACTGTCTCTCAGAAATACACAAATAAATCTTGGAGGATAGTCACTAGGAATAAATGCACATTTCTGGAGAGGAACACAGAGCCTTCCTTCTCCGGAGGCAGAGTTTAGGCCAAGGTTGGCCAGAATCACTGACGGGCAACTGAAAACGACACCAAATAGAACAACAGAACTACATGCATGTGGGTGAAGCGAGTCGTCGAAGCGGCAGCCGTTCATGCAAAACAGTTTCATGCATGTGACAGCAGTGAGATAGCAACAAAAATTGAAATGGTCCTAGTACAAGGTAGTATGCATGTAAATGATAATAAGCATTCAAGGAAATCAAGAAAACAACACTCACACAAGCGAAAACACAAAAAGCGACATAAATGCAGAAAATGACAAGTTGAGACCACTTAGCCGTGAATAGCTGAGCCAGATGTGTCGAAGAGTCCTCGATGTGTTGTGGGATGTCAGAGCTCCAAGATCTATGTGAAAGAATGAGTTGTGAAGTGTCGAATAAATAAGTTTTGGCCTAAGTTGCACGAAACGGGGAAACGAGTACGAGTTTCCGAAACAGGAAGCGATACGAAACGCGACCTCCCCAAATTTTAGAAACAGGGAAACACACACACACACACACACACACATATATATATATATATATATATATGTATTGAAAATATTTAAATATTTATATATGTTCAATCATAAAACATAAATGATACATTATAATTTATCACACTTAAACATTAAGATTTAATTTACATCACATTTACTCATGAATGATCACATAATGAAAATAAAAATATCGGAACATCCAAAAGCAACCTTTATTATATATCCAAATCTCAAAATCAACCTTTATTTATATTAATATATGAGGCTGCAAGTACAATAAAGACTATAAGGTTGCAAGAGAGAGATCCAAATCAGGATTTTCTGCATCCACATCCAATTCTTTAGAAGGACCACTGTTGTATTGGGAGTCTCCTCCTACATAGTCGAACGACCTTAGTGCTCTTGATTAAATACACATTTCATACGCTAGTACCCTACATGGTCTTGATTATTGGGAGTTTCCCCTGCATAGAGGGCTTGGTTCTCTTGATTAAATACAAGTTCCATACCCTAGTACATGATAAAATCCAATGGAAACATTGCAATCCCTCCAATCCTGAAATCCTGAAAAACAAATAAGTTTGCTGGATTTTGAGTGAGATCTAAAATTCTACTTTCTCCATATGAAATCCAATGAGGGCGAAAC
>APFE031448593.1:0-13753 GCA_000404065.3 Pinus taeda | reverse complement strand
TTCACAGTGATTATTGTTTCAGGAATTCAAGTTTGCTCCTGAGGAATATATCTCTTTCCCACACCCCAGCTTAGTGGAAAATTCTTAATTGCTTTTCACTGGTTGTTTACATTTCACCATCATAATTTCAAGTTTGTTTTGTGAAGTATTTAAATGGCCCTGTAATTCCAGCTACTCAAACTCAAGATTTCAAAAAACCAGTAGCCACAGACTCCATTGCCCAATGGAATAACATTATCTGCAGATTTCCACTTTAGGCACAGAAAGACATCCTTCCAAACAAACATAAACCAAAACCCTTACTTCATAACTAGCCTAAAATCTCCACAGAACAGAGACAAACCTTAAAGAGAGAGCCCTCTCTGATTACAGTTGGGCTAGAAGCTGTACTCCAAAGATTGGTTAGTGGTTACCCCGGCCGTATTCCCTTGGAGTCAAAGGGAACAACCTGGGTGTTAACAGTTACCATGATGTCTAGAGAGTCATACAACTTTTGAAGGTAGATTATCTTTTGTTTTACAAACAAGCACATTCCGCCAAAATGTTTTGGGCACAACTTTAGAATGTTGAAGAATATTCTCTTGTCTCTTATTAATATAGAACCTATTCTTCCTTTTGATAAGATCTTTTTATATAATTATATTTCAGAGCTTTATAGTTTCATTAAGAGTGTCTGTAATCAATTTCCTAGCAATTTTATAGTCCTTATCATACCAAGGGTGAGAAGTTCTCTTATTATTTTTACACAAAACCTCAATAGTGAACTTGTTAATGGTAGTGAAAGGGTAGTATTAAAATTGTAATAAATTTGATCAATATTTTTATTATAAGTAAGGAAGCCTAAATCCCTTTTTAAATCCATTAATAAATGTCTATATTATTTCTATTGAAACAAGTGTGTCTTTGAAATTCACCGGTCTCCCACATTTGGCTAGTGTGCATAATAAGATTGAAGGTTGAAGACAAAGGTTTGTGGTTAGATTCATGCTTATAATCATCAATTAACTCAAAGTTTGCAATATGGTTGAGGATATGGGTGTCAGAAATCACATAATCCATGACAGAACCTGATTCTAGCCCATGGATACAAGTCATCTGGGTGAATGTAGGCTACTTGTTTATTCCATTATAAATAATCAGGTCTTGGGAACTTATTGATAATATCAGTGCCAAATAAGTTCTCAGTTATGTATTCATAGTTTCTTCTAAATCTATTATCTAACTCATAATATTCATCAAGCCCTAAGGGGTCATGGTTGGAGTTGTTACTTAACATAATAACTTGGTTGATAAAAATTCTAGCATTGAAGTCCCTAAGTAAATGGATATTAGTTTTGTTCCTTAGGTTGTGGATGTCTTTCTCTAAGGTATTGAAAGGGAAATTATTATTCAAGTTAATTTTCTTATAGGAGGTAGAGTTGATAGGAGTGAAGTAATAGATTGCAAGAAAAATCTTATTGCTGGTATAATTAAAGATCTCGATCCACATGTATTAATTCAAGGGGTTGATTTTATGAAGCTGGATGTGAGAAGAAATCATGTTCTTTATATAACACGCTATATCGTCAAAACCCATACAAGAGGATTTCCTATTCAAATTTGACCAAAGAATGAATCCGTCAAGGTGAGGGACCACATATTCGTCACACTCCCAAATTTCAACTAAAAAAATAAGATAAATATCACTCAAGATCCAACTTAACAGAGGACCTTTACACCATGGAAAACCATGACAGTTCCATAAGAGGATCTAGAGTGATCTTAGCCCCTATTTATTTCCCTTACTTTGAACTCTATCTCTAATAATAGTTTTCCTATTCTTAATAATGGCCCATTTGCCTTGTTTTCTTTCCTCCTTAACCTTTTGGACATTTTTCCTAAGTTCAACTTGATCTTCTGGGATAAGATCTTCATTTATAAAGATTATTGTTCATTTTAGGCTTGGTGATTTCCTAAGTATATCTAATTTATGGTCATTATAGCTTACCTTAACACATATTAGTCTATTTTTATGCTCAAGTATCTTTCCCACCATTATTTCTTTTATGAGATAAGTTGTTTGAATTTGGGATTTTTGTTTTTAATTGTTATTTTACTATTTCTAATTTGTCGTCGTTATTTTTCTCTTCTATACACGAAATTATAAGGTGTGAGGATATTTAATGGTGCTCATGGTAAAATTAAATTACTTTGTTAATTTCATCTTTTATGTGTTTAATATCTAATTTATTCTCTGTGCTATTTAGGTATGAGCTGTTATTTAACTTTTCTTTTAGATTTTTTATCTCATTTCTTAGGGTGTCATTTTCTTCAACCATTGATTTTTTACAATGTTCAATTTCTTGGATCCTATATTTCATTCCTTGGAGTTAAGTCTGGAGCGCTATTATTTTATTTTCTAACCATTTGTGATTGTTGTCAAGTATTGTAGATAATTCTAATTCAAATTGGTTTTCTATTTCTTCTCTTCATTTTTCTAAAGATTCAATGTATTCATAAAGACTCTCTAGGGTAGTTTTACTTGGTCTCTCATTACAAGAGGGGGACTAGAAATAAGAAGAAAAGTACTCATAATTTAAAGAATCAAAATATAACAAGAAGAGGGAAAGAAGAATCATATGCAATTGTTAGAGTTGTATTAAGCACTGCCAAGATTGCAAACCTGAATGCTGTTGCAAACCTAAGAGAAACCAATCGAGTACTCAAAATAGATACCACCACAAAGCTTTTATAAGTTGGGTAACTTCATATGTGATACTTCACCATCATAGAGAAAAATAGGTTGCAGAGGTTATATACCGCAGAGGCTCTGATTCTTATATATATACCCTCGCAAAGACTTCACCTTCATGTGACACTTGTATATATGGCGCAAAGTGAGTTTATATATATACCACTGCAGGGAGTTTATAATTTGGGTAACTTCAAATGCAAGGGTTCACCATTGCAGAGACATATAGGCCGCATGTACTTTGTGTTTATACTTGAGGAACCATAGAGTAGAGGCCAGAGATCCTTGCTAAGGACGGAGAGCGAGGGTGTTTATACTTGAGAAACCACAGAGTGGAGGTCATAGATAGTTTCGAAGGAGTGAGGTGTTTATATGAAGACTGTAAACTATACCTTAAACCATCCAAAGAATTGCAATATTTGAACTGCTAGGGTATTTGAACTATAGACCATAGACCCAAGTGAATATATAAGTCACGAAGTAAAAGTATTACATGCCACAAAGCATTAGTTCAAGACTTCACCAATGTAGAGACATATAGGCTGCATATTTCCATATCTATATTAACTAATCTAATTTTATATCAATTTTATATAAAATTGAAGTAATTAAAATTAAAATATAATATATATTGTCATTTTTTAATACAAGAGAAAATGTGAAATTCTTTTACTTTTAAAAATATTTCAATATATATAGAATATTAAATATACATGTTAATTAATATTATTTTCATATCATTTCAACACATACAATTTGTTGATCATTAAATATATATATTTCTAATATCATAGTTGATATGTGGCCATTTAGAAATATTGCAATGTAGATATAGAATAAAATCTTCAATATTCACCTTAATTAGAATATTTCAATATCAATTATATATATATATTAAAATTTAGTTCTAGGATAAAAGCACATTTATTTAAAAATCTATTAATAAAAAAATGTGTTAATATATATATAATGTTTTATTGATATGTTGTTTTAAAAATGAAAGAAATGTAATTCTTATGCTCGTCATGAATTCTAGGATGAAACATATAAATAGTTAATATATGGAGAATATATATTTCATACATGGAACATATAGATAGTATATATGCATGGAGCATATATATAGTTTATATATGGAACATGGATCCCTCTCAACTTTTAATAAAGTATATATCAACTCTTAATAGAAGTAAGACTTAGATAAATTTTACTAAGATGACAAGTGGTTAATGTAGGTTTTGGCTCGAGTTCCAATTGGGCTCATGGTATTCTTGGTTTATTTTGAAACCATTCCCATCACACGCATACGTATCAACCCTGCCAGGACTTTTGGGCCCGTTATGATATATAGACATAAAAATTCCTCGGATGATCTCATAAGAATAATATTTGTAATTCATTGTTAGAAATCATTGCATTTTAGTGACCTAAACAAGGTTGATAGCTGCAATGTGGCATAGTCCGTAAATTTACTTCTATTTAGTTTATTCTCTTTGTATGAATCTTTTTGCATAATGAAAGTAGCTACTTTTGTACTCAATAACACTTTTCGATTAACCTTATTATTAATTGATAAATGGATTTACATTAAAGGCTTTCATTGTTAATATTTTAGTAAGTGATTAGCGTATATAACATTATTGATATTATTTTAAGTGTAAATAATCCTTATTTTATATTTTTGAATGTCTCTTTGTTTAATCTCATGTGCAGAAGTGGGATCTAGGAAGCTCTATTGATGGAAATTTGTGTCAGTGATTAGATTGGGATCTAGGAGGTGGTTCACATACTAATGGATCTATTGGTTAGGAGTCGATTCAAAGGTTGATATAGGATATAGGAATATAGAGATCTATCCTTGATCGTGTGATAGAATGGAATTTAGTTATGGTTCAATGGTTCATATGGAAAACTAGTATTGGTACTCAACTACTTTGGATAGTGAGACTAGTAGACATATGTGAATTGCTTGAGGGAAAGAAAGCTTGGGGCATGAAGATTTGTAATATTCCTTTTTCTGATTTCCCTTATGGTGGGGTTAGCATGGACTTTCTTTATTGGTGGCAAGCATGTTACAAGAGTAAAATAACCCTTTCTAGTGTGAAGGCGGAAAAAATGTGGTATTTATGGTATTTTCACATGGTATTTTTCCATGGTATTTATCCATCGTATTTTTTGTGCTATTTTTCCCATGGTATTTCCCCATGATATTTTCCTTTTTATTCTAAAAGAAAAATAAAAATGTAACAACCTCTGGTTGATTTCCTATATAAATAAAAATAAGACCAAAGTCATGGGATACATATTTCTAGTTGAATGTTGGGAAAAGCATAATGATGGGGTATCACTCGTGATTAAATAATGACTATGGAAATTGGGAAAGGCATTGACAAAGGAAAAGTGGTAATGATTGACATTTTATTTATGAAATAAAGGAGAATAAGAGAAAAGGGAGATGAAAGATTGTCGATTTGGATCAGAGGTAAATTTAAGGAAAAATGAAGGAAAATAAAGAAATGAGAGATATCAATAATAAAAAATGCTTATGAGGATCACTTGCTAGCTTTTGGATAGTTAGGTTGAGCCTTTTAAAAGTTTTGGGTGGATCTCTCTTCTATTATATGAATCTATCTTTCTCTTGCATGCTTAGAGTATTCTTGGACCATGCTTGGAGCACTCTAGTATTCACTTGGATTTGGGGAAAGAAGGCAAAGGAAAGAAGGACAGTGCAAGGGAGTAGGTGGATCAACAACTACAACTAGATTGCTTTGTAGGTAACAGGTTGCATGTGTGATTTCCTAGCTAATTTATGGATGCATGGTATATGAATGTAGTTTTATGGTTATTTGTTATCATTGGCATAAAATATGGTTTGTATTGACAATGGTTTTAATCTTGCCTTTTCATTTCCTAGATAGCAATGGTGTTGTGGGTTTTTCCACTTGATTATATTCTGATTGGTGCTCATAATTCCTTATATTTGTGGTTTGGAACAAACACTTTGGAAGCCTTGAAACAACTTGTGGGTTGAGTTACTGCTCCTCCAGCCTAGGTTGGGACAAACACTCTAGAGCCATTGGTGGGTTGGGTTACTAGTCCTTGGACTCAAGTTGGACAAATGCTCTTCAGCCCTAGAAGGATGTGGGTTGAGTTACTAGTTCCTGGATCCTTGAACAACTTGTATAGAGACATATTTGTTTGGTGTTAGTGATGTCTGACCATGAGGTGGAATCACTAGTGTTATCACCTAAAAAATGATCACCTAATCATTTATAACTAGATGGACCAAAATACACCATGTAGGATTAATTTTACCTAAGTAAAATAACCTTCATCATAGGAAATAATTTAGTAAGCCATTTTTATTAAATTATTTCTATTCAAAAGTTAAAAACCCCATACGAATAATTGAATAAATCTGATCAAATAATTATTTAATTATCAATTCTTCTCAATTATTTCCTATGGTGAAAGTGATTTTGCTATGGTAGAATTAATCCTACATGGTGTATTTTGATCTACCTAGTTAGAAATTACTAGGTGATCATTTTTTAGGTGATAAGTGACTGGTTGAGTATTGGGATGGTTTGGCATCTGGAAGCGTTGGTTTGGTTTTGTTTGGTTTATTCCATGAGATCCCACATTCATGATTGGAATATGACATGGGAGTGATTGGTCAAAAGAGAGATTTGGTTTATCAAAATCTATGATTAGGTGGTACATATAAGTTCCTCACTTGGTTGGAATTTTCATATACTAAGTAGAGCTATTCTTTAATTGTGATTCATCTATATTTGTAGTGATTATGTTGGTAATATTATGGATGATTTGGCATGGTTTCTATGTTGATTATTTGTTGGGTATATGATGTATATTAATTATGTCTCTTGACATGTTTTGATGAATGTCTGAATGGTTGATGAATGCATGGACTAACAAATGTTATTGCAGCTATTATGAGATCAAATTATATCTTCTTGGTGATTCCTAGATAAGTGTTAGACTCCTCAGATTAGATATGCATTCATTACATGTAGCTTACATGTTTTCCATAAGTTTGACGAAATCAATGTCAATGGTTAGGCAAGGTTAGGTCAAGTTTCTAACTCAATTTTAAATTTTTAGCTTCTTTTTCATGTCTATAATGATTCTAAGAAGTCTCAAGAACTTTTGGACAACAATATAGAGGCTGACCTAGAATTGTGGCTCAAGCATTTGGACCACACCCTCTGAGCTAAACAATTTGGGTCACAACCACACTAAGGCAGTGTTGTGCATGTGATTGGAGGTCTTCAATCTCACTTAGGCCTTGTCATACACGAGATTGGGAGATTAGGTCAGTTAAAAGGAGCCCAACTAAAGGTTTCGAGCCCCTAAGTGTCCTGTAGCCCTGAGGGATGTTGTGAGTTATTAGTTTGTGGTCATTTTATAGGCCCCACTTCCTTAACTCTTCGTCTCATGTTTACCCTAGTGAGAATGTGAAATTGGGTAAATGTGGGAGGGGTTTTTGCACAAAAACTATTAAAATAAAGGCTTCAAGAAGATTGGAGAAAGTTGCATCAAACCTTTAAAATTAAGGAGTAATGCATTTGGATTATCCTGAATTTCTTATTTCTATTGTGTATTTTGTTGAGGAATTGGCATGGCTAGTTTCATTGTTATCCCGAGAGAAAGACGCCACCATAACATTAGGGGAGATCAGATGAAAACTTGATCCTTCCAGTATTTGAGGTTGGTCCATCTAGGGTCCACAAGTGAGCTTCATTGTCTCAGTCACAATTGTGTATTAGCTGCACAGGCCATTGAAACAAGGAGATTCATTGTATTATTCTGTATTTGGCTGGAATTTTATTTCTTGCCATAATAATAAAATAACCAACAGTATTTCTTCAACAATATTTGTTGTTTCGTGTAATAGTGTTGCACAAAACAATTTTAATAGAGAAATTATTGTATGAATGATGTCTATTGGTGTGAAATTAATATATACTAGGGATAGGTAGTGTTCTTTTTAGCGAAGATCTAGGAATTTTTCTTCTAATTTTTTATTTTATTTTATTTTGTGTACAACATATATGATTGGTACTACAATTAGTTTTTTTTTGTTGTTGCCATCTCTTTCCTTTTAAGTGAATTAATAAGCAATATCAAATTTTGAATTGAATTAAAATTTAGCTTCGATAGTGATAAAATAATTCTAATGACATCATCTTATCTTAACAATTAGGTAAGTCTTATATATATATATATATATATATATATATATATATAATATATATTATAATATATTATATATAAAATCATCAATACAATTATTTAATTTGATTTTTTTAATATAATTTGTTATCCGTTTTTTTTAAGGTTTTAGTATAATCGTTTATCTTAATGAAATTTATTAAATTATTTTCTACCCCATTTTTTTTAACGATAATTATTTATTTTGTCCTAGTGGAACCTCAATTGGTTATATAAGTAATGTGAGTTCTATGAGAACTCAGAGATCCAAGATTCAAATCTTTCCAATTGTCAAATGAGATATTGGGTTCCTCTCAAATATAAGAAATATATATACTTATTTTAATGTTTTCTAAAAAAATTATTAAATTATTTCGTTACACAACTCCAAGATATGAAATTAATTTGATAATAATGGAGATCATACATTTATGGGAGTGGGTATTGAAAAAGAATGAGAAAAAAATGTGGAGCAGAGATTGCTCTTCTCAATATTCAAAATAGTTAAATAGATTACATTGTAAACATCAACAATAAATGATTGGAGTAGAACTCATTTAAAATTGAACTATCTATCACACCTAGTAGACATCAAAATCAAATTAGATGACACCTAACTGACAATGAGATTAATATCTCAACATCCCCTCTTAATCTCAACTGTTACGTTTTGAGTAATGCCTAATTATTCTCTTTGAATTTAAAATACATTCTTTCCCAATGGCTTTGTGAAAATATCTGCTAATTGATCTTTGGAACTGCAAAAAGAAAGTATTATGTCCCCATCGTTGACAAGCTCGAGGATGAAATGAAAACGAGTGGCAATGTGCTTGCTCTTTTTGTGGAAAACATGATTTTTTGATAAATAAATTGTTGAACTATTATCGCAGTAGATTGGAGTTGGCTCCTTTTGAATATTTGAAATATCTTTCAATAATATTCTTAACCACATAGCTTGACAAACTGATGAATTTGCTGCTACATATTCTGCCTCTACAGAAGATATTCAAATGATTGACTGTTTCTTGGATGCCCATGAAATTAGATTGATTCCAAGATGAAAAACATACCTTGAAGTGCTTTTGCGATCATCTAAACTCCCTGCATAATCATTGTCTGTATAACCTGAAAGTGAACAATTTTCAGAATGTGTATAGAACAAACCATTGTCTATTGTACCTGCAATATAACTTAAGATCATTTTTTCAACCTTCCAATGAGTGATCTTAGGTGACTACATAAACTTGGAGGAAAAAATTATTGCAAACATAATGTTAGGTCTAGTTTCAGTTAGACACAACAAACTACCAACTAGATTTTTATGCATTGTGGAATCAACTGGTGGTGCTACATCTTCTTTGCTAAGTTTTGTGCCTTGAGCAATTGGTGTATCTATAGGTCTAAAATTGATCATTTTGAACTTTTGGATGATATCAATGGCATATTTTTGTTGACCAACAAAAATGCCATTAGCATATTGGTAAATTTCAATGCTCAAGAAGTATTTCATGACTCCTAGATCTATCATATCAAACTCTGTTTGCATTGCTGATTTGAAACATTCTAACATCACTTTTCCTATATAAAGAAGATCATCTACATAAAGGCATAGAATAAGAATTTTACCTTCATGAATTTTGGTATACAAAGTTGGCTCATGATTGCTTCTACAAAAACCACTTTTGATGAGATAGGTGTCAATGAGATTGTACCAAGCTCTTGGAGTTTTTTTCAAACCATAAAAATCTTTCTTCAATTTATATACCTTATGCTCCTATCCTGAAACTTCAAAGCTAGGAGGCCGCTCTACATAAAATTCTTCCTGCAATATACCATTTAGAAAGGAAAATTTTACATCAAGTTGGTAGACTTGACATTTGTGTTGAGCTATTGTGGACAAATGGTTCTGAGAGTATCTAACCTTGCTATTGGAGCAAAGGTTTCACCATAATTGACACCAAACTATTGTGAGAATCCTTTGGCAACCAACCTTGCCTTATGTTTTTCAATCTCTCCTTTTTCATTCAGCTTGGTCTTATATACCCATTTTACACCAATTTTGGTTTTGTCTTTTGGGAGATCACCTAATTCCCAATCTGATTCTTCTCTATGGCAACAATTTCTTGGTTCATTGCATCTAGACAATGCTTTTCTTTAACTTCTTCTTCAAAATGAGTTATCTGAGATGAAGGAAATGCAAACATATTTTGTTGATCAAAATCATGCTCTTGCTCATATATTTCTCTTATGCTTCTTGTTTTTTGATTGTCTTCTGAAGGCGATGAATCACTGATGGATTCACTACTTGAAGATGTACCATTTTCATAATGGTATCGTTATTCTTCAACCTACAATCTTGGTGTTTGTGGTGGATAAAAATATTGATTTGAAGCTTCATCAACTTGATCAGACTAATATTTACTTTCTAAATTTTTTACATCTCTGCTTAAAACAAACTTCTTGGTAACTGGATTATAAATTTTGTATGCCTTTGACTTCTCACTATAGCTTACGAAAATACATCTTTCACTCCTATCATAAAGTTTCTTTCTTATCTGCTCAGGAACACGTGAAAATGCTACTAATTGAAAAATTCTAAAGTGAGATACATTTACCTTTTTACCATCCCATGCTTCTTGACTTGGAGACCAGTTGTTGGAGATCTATTGAGAACGTACACTGTTGTTGAAACTTCTTCATCTCAATAGTTATTTGCAACTTCTTCTCGCGAACCATACATCTAACCACATCCATGATTGAATGATTTTTCCTTTTTGCTACTCCATTATGTTGTGGAGTATATCTTTTTATATGTTGCATTATCAATCCTTGCTATTGACAAAAGGATTTGAATGCATTAGAGTTGTACTCTCCTCCTCTGTTAGATCTAAGTACTTTCAAAGGATTTCCACTCTACTTTTCTACTTCTCTTTTGTATTCTTTGAACCTTGAGAATGTATTTGGTTTATTTTTGAGAAAATACACCCATGTCCTCCTGCTATAATCATAAATGAATGTCAGAAAATAAAGACTACCACCAATGGGCTGTGTTTGCATTGGACCACACAAATATGTATGAACAAGCTCTAAAGGCTCTTTTTCTCTATAGGAGGACGTGGGAAAGATATCTCTTTTATGCTTGGACATAACACAAATTTCACAATTACAATCTTTTTCATTCATAGTAGGGAGACCAATGATGATTGAATGTTTTTGAAGTTGACTTACAGTCTTGAATGGGATACAGCCATATCTAGAATGCCATAGCTAAGATTCATCTATTCTTGACTCATTGTGGACTAAAAACTCTAAGATATTTTGACTTCTAAAAGTCAAAGGAAACATCATATTCTTGGTTTTTTCAACATTTGCTATCAATCTTCTATTGGGAGGTTTCTCATAGATATAACATCTGTTTCCTTGAAATATTACATCATAACCATGTTCCATCAGTTGTCCTACACTAATGAGGTTATTCTTCAGACTTGGAACATAATAAAAATTAGGAATGTCTTTCGACTGATTTTGTTTACTAAGAATAGGGACAATACCTTTTCCTTCAAATTTAATGCAAGAACGATCTCCAAGATTAATTTTTTATGTTATCAAAGCATCAACATAAGAAAGACTACTTTTGTTACTTGTCATATAATTGTTGCAGCCACTGTCCAACAACCAAAGATCCTTGTTTTGAGTGTCTTCAGAAAGATGGCAGGAAAGAAACATTGTTTTAGAGGATTCTCCTTCATTGTTAGAGTGATGGACATTGCCTCTTTGTTGATCTCACAGTTTCTTTCTACATTCATGTTCATAATGCCCAAATTTCTTGCAGTAATAAATTTGGACATTAGATTTTCTCCATGGTTTGCTTCTCTGAGTTTGGCTTTGTGGAGGTCCTCACTTCTCTGTTGCATGATGATGTTCTGATTTGCCTCATTTGTTTTCACCTCTATATCCCCTGTGAAAAGGGAGTTGTGCTTTGAAATCTTGTTCCACGGAATCTTCTACCAAGTTGAGTCTTGTTTCGTGTGCCAAAAGTGATCGAGTCCACTATTCTATTGAGAAAGTTGTAAAATCTTTGGATTCTAGAATGGCTGTTACAATCATGTCATATTTCTTGGGCAAAATTCGAAGGAATTTTTGAAGAATTTTATGATCTGAAATGGTTTAACCAATGAGCTTCATCTAATTGACTATTCCCATTACTCTATTCATGAATTGATCCACATTTTCTGTGTCAGTCATCTTTAGGATTTCGAACTGTGATCTCAATGTTTGTAATTTCATTGTCTTCACTGTATCATTACCTTGATACACAACTTTCAATATTTCCCAAGCTTCATGTGATGTGGATGTGCCAATTATCTTGTTAAAAATAGAGTCATCAGTTCAGTTTTGTACCCAACATTTGGCTCTTTGTTCTTTCTTTTTGAGTTTAGTCAATGCTTCTAAGGTCAGCTCTACATAGGTAGTCTGAAGTGTATCCCAACACTTTTGAGCTTGTAGGAATGTCTTCATTCTCAAAGACCAAAACTCGTAATTTTTGCCAAACAGAGTCAGGGTCTGTGGCAAAGAGTTAGAGGAAATCATTTATTCAAATACAAATTTGTGTGCCCTTTTGTCTTTTAAAAAAAATCCTCATTAAAAAATACAGTGCCCTCTTTTTTATAACTAGCATCATCTTCTTAAAAAAATTCTTTTTCTCTCCAATTTTTTTATTTAAAAAAAACTTGAAAAAAAAACTCCTCTTCTTAATAGTCCCTTTTAAAACCAAACAAAGGAAGCTCCATTTTTAGTACTCTTTTTAAATCCTAACAAATCTCGTACGTTTAAAAGAATTTTAAACATGCACTTTTATAAAAGGAATGCGATGTTTCTTTCGAGACACAAAAAATGAGAATTCATTCAAATAAAAAACACTTTTAATCGTGAACCTCAAAATTCACGGAGCTTTGAAAATTTTTGTTGACCACTCCTTTCAATTGTAACGTTGACTTGGGGTTTGTTGTCTTTTTGTAGGAGCCTTAGAATTCGGTGAGCGGAGCGTTGAAATTTTAACTTTTGCCATGTGCGCAGCTCCGACGCGATCTGTTGCGCAGTTGTGTGCAGTTTTTTCTGGGCTAAGCTGCGAATATTGCGGGCTGAACATGGTTTTTCTTAACAGCTACGCAATTTCCTTTTTCTCCTCGGCTTTTCACGCTTTTTCATTGCAAGTCCAAACAATTTGAAATGCTGCTCTCTCTAGAGTCTTATACGACCTAGTGCTCTGATACTAGAGAAAAAACATGGAGCGTAGATTGTTTTTCTCGATATTTAAAATGATTAAATAAATTACATGGTAAACATTAACCATAACTTACTGAAATAGAAATGAAGTAAAACTGAACTTTTTATAACACTTAGCAAACAATAAAATCAAATAAGATGACACCTCACCATAATAAAGTACTAATAATAAGCTAATTATGTTTTTTAATATTAACATTTCAACTAAGGCTCATAGTGGAGGCCTTACAATACAAACATCCACTTATTGAACTGCAATGTGGATAATAAGAGAAGTCCCGTCAAGTGTTTATTCTGTTGGAACTACTACACCTACATGCAGACTCTCAGTTAGAGCATTGGATTGCATGCATGCGGACTCTTAGTTAGAGCATGCAACTACATGTAACTGCATGCAGACTCTTAGTTAGAGCATGCAACTACATGCAACTACTACACATCTACATGCAGACTCTTAGTTAGAGCATGGGATTGCATGCAAGATTCCTTTTGCATGATTTA
>APFE031448585.1:0-14755 GCA_000404065.3 Pinus taeda | reverse complement strand
ATGTGGAGAGGCGAAAGAAAAGACATAGAAATGCACTGCACAATTGGGGTTGACTAGCACTGGGGCCTCAGCCAAATCTTCTTTGGTCCTAGTGAAATAATCACGGGGGACAGATCTCCACTTAACTTCACTCTCCTTGTTGAGCATGTATATGATGTCTTTGACTATCTCAACATAGTTGGGTATGAATCACCTTAACAAATTTATCCTCCCCAAAAATTCTTGGACTTCTTTCTTATTTTTGGGCAAGGGAATAAGGCTGATAGCTTTGACTCATTCAGGATCAATCTTTACTCCTTCCTGCACTACTATGTTTCCAAGCAGCTTCCCCTCACTCAGGGAGAACTGAGATTTCTTAGGATTCAGAGAGAGGCCATACCTACTGCACTTCTTGAAGATGAGATTTAAATAGAGGATATGCTCTTCATCAATCTTAGAAAAGACTGTGATGTCATCTAAGTAGACTACCACAAATTTATCTTTCTCGTCCACGAAAGCTATGTCCATAGCTCTCTGGAATGTGGCTCCTGCATTTATCAACCCGAATGGCATGAGGACGTACAAGAAGGCTCCCCACGAGGTGGTGAAAACAGTGTTTTTCTGGTCTTCAGGGTGGACTACCACTTGGTTATATCTGTAGAATCTGTCCATCATGGACATTATGGATGCACCCACTACCTTTTACAATATATTATCCATCTTGGGCAGAGGGTAGTTATCTTTTAAAGATGCCCTGTTTAAATTCTGGAAGTCCATGCATAGCCTTAGCTCTTCGTTCTTTTTATGGATAGGGACCAGATTAGCTACCCACTCATAGTATCTTAAAGGGACTATGATCTTGGCCTACAGCAACTTCCTTACCTCCTTTTCAATGGAGGGGAGTAAGAGTGGGTTTATTTGTCTGAGTTTCTTTTTGCATGGCTTTATCCCACTCTTCAAAGGAACCTTATGCTGAATAATATTTGCATCAAATGATTTCAAATCATCATAAGTCCAAGCAAATACATCTTTGTAAGTTTTGAATAGATCTAAATACCTATGTCTATATTGCAAGGGGATTCCTTTGGACAGCCTCATCATCTGGGGTTCCTCCTATGATCTGATGTTGAATTCTTCTACTTGCTCATCCTTCTCTGGGGCCATTTGTTTGGACGCCATGTCGTCTTTATTGAAAATTCTTTCTAGTGGAATAAGTCCATGAGGGATGGTGTTCCCTTTTAGTTGCAAAATTTTTTCCCAGACATTGTGTCTTTCCACAAAGTGGCTTCTTGTTCTACTTCATATTCTTCTTGATCAATGGTGGAGTGGGCAAACTCCCCAACGACTTCTATGAATCTTTTTACCTTCTCGTCATCTTTGAATACCTACTAGTGTTTGACATTATCAGGTATTGAAGGCCTATGTATGACTTCTATCTCATATCTGAGGAGTGGATTCTATGGGGTCCTGAAAGTGCTTGCAGCTACTGCAAGAGAGTCAGTCATCCTATTTTCCTCCCTGGGAAGCAACTGGCTGTTAAAGGCTAGGAAGAAATTTTTTGTTAAGTCCCACACTTAATTTTGGTATGTCCTTAGCTTGTGATGTTTGACTTGACATTGGTCTCGAATCTGCCTCACAGCTAGCTCAGAGTCTTCATAGATTGATAGGTATTCAATGTTCATATTTCTTTCCATTTGTAACCCCAGGAGCAATGCTTCGTACTCCTCCACATTATTGGTCGCCTCAAATTCAAGCATGAAAGAGAGGGGTATCATGCTGCCTTCCAGAGATACCAACAATATTCCAACTCCATTCCCATCGTATGAGTTTGCTCTATTGAAGTATAATTTCCATACTTCCTTTTCATTTGGTCGCAAGTGCTTTGACTGCCCTGTTAGGTGTATTGATGTTTCCTCTAAGAAGGTCGCATCCTCTTCTAGGAACAAACAAGAGATGTCACTATCCTTCCCACGCACTGGGGAGTTCTCTGAGCCTTTAGCTAGGATCATGGTTTTCACAAACCATGCTTCTTTGTACAGCCTCCTTTTCTCACCTCCAAAAGTGGGAATGGTGGCATAAGTCAGATCTATCTTGATAAAGCCACCTGCCTTGGAACCCCAAGATCTCGATAAGAGCATTCCAAAGCGAGGAGGTATATCAGCCACCACTATATCCATTACCACACTTTTCACTGATATCTGAGCCATATTTACCACCAGGTCCTTTATCATGCCTAAGCACTTGACTCTCTTGGAATCAAAGGATTACAGGTACTTGTATGGTCTGGTGATCTCTAAACCCATCTGCTCCATTATTGATAGTGGCATGAGGTAGTGTGAGGCCCCGAAATATAGCATGCAATTATGCAACAAAAGGTCATGGATCACCAAAGTCACATAGAAAGTCGTAGTAGAAGTGTCCAACTCTTCCACATGCGGCCCAAAAACAACCATGGGCCTCTCCTCCTGAAGGTTAAAACTATCATGGGATGGTGTAAAGGTGGCTGAATGCATGAATTGAGATACTCGAGCTTTGTAATGAGGTTGATTTAGGAGCTCAATGAGAGGAACAAGAATTCTTACCTTTTCCAACTCCTTCTAGAGATTGAATGCATGTTGGGCCTTTTTTGAATCCCATGGCTTTGTTATTTCTCCCTTCCCGTTTGCAGTTGTCAGCAAAACAGGTGCCTCCTTATCTGTGTTTCCCTTAGAACCATTTCTCTCCTTATTTGCAGAGACTCTTGTCTTGGGTGGGTCAGGATGGAGCTTACCTTTCCCTTTTTCTGGTGCTGGAGGAACCACTTGGGGAGTAGCTTCCTCGTGTTGTTCTAGTTCTCTCATCCTCTCCTTTGAAGATATTAGATTATACTTACGCTGTGGTTGTGTTTGCATGAACTCCGCAAACTGTTTGCATGAACTCTGCACACTATTTGCAATAATAATCCATATCTTCCTCCTTTGTTGTTGCTTACCTATGATGACTGGCCTCCTGGTGAGCCATATTCTCATGTTCTTCTTCGGAAAAACCAACATATATATTTTCCTACATCTCCTATGTATCCGACGATTGTTCATCGGGACCATCTTCCAAGTATAAGGGGTGAGGGATCTCATCAAGTTTCTCCTTTCTTTCCCTTGGAACTAGTTTCAGTGGAGGCCTTTTATATTGCGGGTTATATCCCCGGTTGTTGACTTGAGCATTCTACCTAGAGAGGTTCTTGTTCTCAATTTCGAGCTTCCCGAACTTTTGTGATAAACTCTTGATGAGTTTGTCCATATCATCCCACTTTGGGTCTGATGATTCTCCATATCGACCAGAGGAGGATGCTTCTTCTTTTCCTCTTTTGGGTTCAGTAGGTTCTTGCTTTACCCATGACTTCCCTGCTGAAGCCAGATTTGCTTCCACTTTGAGAGCATCGATTTGAAGTTGGTCTAGAGTGGTAGTCTTTCTCTCTCTTAGGGTAAAGCCAATGTCAGATTCAAAGGCTCCGAAGAAAACCACATGAGTTGCAGCTGGGGGAGGCTTTATGTCGACTGGCAGGTTATTGAACTACTTATTGAACCTTTTGATAAATTCTGAAGTATCCTCCTTCGGTATTTTTCTTATGGAATTAAACTCAGTGAGGAGGTACTCATGATTCCTCTTTTCTCCCCATTTCTGGGTGAAATCATTTTCTAGCTCCTCCCGGGTAGTGATGGAGGCATTTGGTAGGCCTTTGAACCACTTTCGAGCTTCTCCATCAAGACTTTGTACAAAAACTCTCATGACCACATCCAGTTGTTCCACATTCAGGTTCTCAGCAAAGGCGCAAAAGGTTTCTATGTGTCTATGTCCTTTGTTGTCATCTTCCCCATTGAATCTAGGCAAAAGCTTAAGGTAATATTGGGGCATGACACTTAAGGGTTGGGGTAGATCAAGAGGCGCTTACTTATTTAGCAAAAATCCTAGAAGAGCCATTTGGATTAGTGGAGGGGGGTTAAAATTTTCTTGAGGAACTAGGGTTACGACCACAATGTTTGGAGGGTATTTCAGGGCCTTAGGAGTAAGTCCTGAATAGTGAGCAGCAGTAGGCTGAGAATTGGATGAGGGAACTTCAAAGGCTAGCGAGATGGTAGCAAAGTCAGGGTGGGTTTTCTCTTTCCAAACTTTCTTGAAAATCGATTTTTCAGGGTCATATACAAATGGGGCTTTTTGCTGGGATGTATCTGAGCGAGTATGAGGCCTTTTAAAATCCAAGGTTATGAATGATAATGAGGGGGGTGTGGAGTCGCCAAGGTGATGTGAATGCAATCAGAACGGACTTTAATCACCTATTCAATGAGTGTTTAGCTTGTCGTATCCCAGGGGAAAAATCCCTCAATAAGCTCCTCGGCAACAACACCAAAAGATGTTGTAGCTCCTAGAGAAAACCTTGGATTACTTACAAGGATAGTGCATGGGCACATCTAGATTGGGGTGTCTCAAATGATTTGCAAGAAACTAGAGACATCACTTATATTCTATAGATACATATATACATATAGGAAATGGATTGGTTCATTTATCCAAGGAAATAAGACATGGATTTTTGGTACTTCTTCACAAATTCAAATCTCTGAAATAAGCATACAAATAGTGGAGGTCGAGTGTTTCAAGGTCTTACAGCTTAATAACCTTTTGCAGAGCAGATGAGAGAGGACCAAGAGAAGGAGCAACTCATCACATAGAGCATAAGGCTTCAGGCATTCTACACTTAACCCATAGAGCTTGAGGCATTAAGGATTTCTATACTTATTTGAGTTACAAGCAGAAATGATGAATGAAAGAGGAGTTGAAAGCTATTATTCATGTGTTGCAGATTTAAAGATCTAATTTCAATAGTCCTCACAAGCATATACATAAACAATGTTGAGACAAATGAATCTGTGAAATTGTTACAGTCATTTGCATTAACATGTAGATACTAATGAACCCGTGAGGGAGCTTGAAATACTTCTAGCAATTATAATTAGCATGAATCCAGAGAGGAAAGATGAACATAAAATGGGATTTAACAAAGGGAACACATACTGTAATACTTGAAGAGGGAATCACCATTGTTTCCATGATATTCTGAAAAGATTTGTATTACAAAGAGATACAGTCTGAAAATAGCATGTGGTGTTTTCTCTAGAATTTGTGAACCTTTTCTAAGTCTTGCTTTCCCCTATTTATCTGGACAGGGGAGCAAGAACATAAATTACAGAAAAAAAATATCTTTGGTCTAGATTCAGCTATCAGGTCGACTAGTTGTATCAGTCATGAAAAGCTCTATGGCCCAAAAATATTACAGAATTAAATGCCTCCTTGGAAGGAAGGCAGGTTGCAGGACATCAAAATAAATATCAGTCAAAGAGAAGCATTAAACTATCTTAGTTCCCATCCTGTTCATATGGGAACTATTGTATGGCCTTTTGTGTTGTTCAACTGGCTCCCATCACTTCCACTTTTAATACTTGAAGGCCTTCCTCTGTGGAGTAGCGGTTGGGTCAACTGTAAGTGCTTGTATTGGCAGTCCTTTGTTGGCTAGAGGGATGAGGCTCCATGCTGAGCCATTAATCTTCCTGAGTCCCATGTACTCCTCCATTTAAGTTTTTAGCTGCCAGCCCATCTGCCCATTAAAACTCTGCTAGACACTACTAGAGCCTTGAAAATCCTGGTGTCATGTTTCATGGTGTAATCGGGAGTCCTTTGAATGCAGGCCTTTAACACAGGAATAACACGAAATAGGTGTGTTGTGACCTCCCTTTAAGCCCCTTTTGTTGTAGCGCCCTTATCTCTATTTTCTTTATACATCCACGGGCTAAGATCAAGGGTTGAACCATTAAAGCACTAAGGCCTTCGGACCAATTTCTAGGAGCCTTTTTCCTTTATAACCTGGAAATCCCTTGATACTACTTTTCACCGCATCGGCCGAAATCCCGAACGCTAAATCCTTATAGATCATGTTCTAATAACTTATCACATTCGGGGGGCTTTTACCCTTAGTTTTTTCCCCTTAGCAGTTGTGATCGTCAATCTGCAGGGTGACATCATCACTTCCACATATCACCCTGTGAGTGGTGACATGTGGCACCAGAAATGGCCCCATCTCACCCCTAAAAACGCTAAAATTGGGTGACACGTGTCCCCTGTACTATCACGTCACCCTTTGTATTGTTGTGTCACTCGTCATACTTCCACATGGAGGAGAGAGAAAAGGGGTTGTCCGCCTTGGTTTTGCAAGGATTTCCTTTGTTAATGAATTTCGACCTTTCCCGAGACTTTTTCATTGTATCGCAGAATCAATCCTCGGAAAGGTCTATTAAGCCAAAACCCTGCCGATATGCCAAGCTGCGGGACTGTTGTGATGCGAGATGCGGGATTGCGCCACGTAGAGGAGAGATAAGGGGGCGGCCTGCTCCTGTTTTGTTTCGCTTTCCTTTGTTAAATCATTTTATCCCTCCCTCAGTGATGTTACCCTATACCGCAGAATCGACCCCCACAAGCTTTGGAGTTTTCTGTGACTACGGGACTGTTGTGACAACCGATTTGTAGGATGTGGGATTTCCCACATACTTAGCCATTTTCTTGTTTTTCGAGGCTTTCCAAGGAAAACTTCAAGAGACTCTAACTTTTGATCCAGGAGTCCCTTTTTGGACTTCTATATACCATTGGTAAGAATTTTTCTAAGCACTAGGCACTAGAGGGGGTCTAATCAACTTCTGAGAACTTCTGTGGCCTGGGAAAGTGGCTCCAAGCTTCACTGCTCTTGGGAAACTATGACCAATTGAAGCCCACAATGTAGTGAGTGACAACACGTACATACACCACTTTTGCACACACTGGTAGTCAGGGGATTTGAACATCAAACCTCCCTGAACAGGATACTTCATTTACATGGCCATTTCTAGTTGAGTTTCCCCTTGAGGTCTCTCTACATTGGCTCCTGTAATAGACTTGGTTAAAAAGTCATCTAAAATATATAATACCACGGTCATGGGACACGTATTCCACATTGAATGGTGGAAAAATCATCCTAGCGGGTGTTCACTTTGGTTATTATGGCTAAGGAAATTGGCAAAGGCAATGGAAAAGGATTTGGAAAGGCATGAGGCATTTATTGGCATTTTATTTGTGAAAATAAAGGAAATTAGGAGAAAAGGAAGGTGAAAGGTCACAGCTTACATGTGAGGAGGAAATTGAAGGAAAATGAAGAAAATAGAGCCCTCATTGATGAAAATCCTTTTGAGGATCAGTTGGTGACCCTTTTAACAGGTTTTGGTGGAGATATATTCGATTCTCTCTCTCTCCCTCATACTCTTGGACAGTTAGAGTTTTCTTGGAGCACCCTTGGAGAGTGTGGCATAATTTTATTTTTGGAGCGAGAAGGCAAAGGAAGAGTAGGAAAGCACAATAGGACATCAGGATCAGCAGCTACAAAGGGTTTTGCTTGCAGCTACCAAGTTACATGTATGATTTCCTCACTATTTTTTGAATGCATGGCACATGCATGTGGTTTATTGATCAATATCTATCATTGGCATGGAGGATTGCCGGGATTGACAGTGGATTGCCTAACCTTGCCATTTCCTGGATATCCATGGTGTTGTGGGTTTATTTCTTCTTTTTTATTGTTGGTTCTCCTATTTCCTTTAGCTTGGGTTGAGTTAATAGTTCATATAAGCCCTAGTTGGACAAATGCTCTGGAATCCCTATAATAGCTTGGGTTGAGTTACTAGTCTTGGAAGCCTTGGTTGGAAAAACGCTCTGGAAGCCCTTGGTGGGTTGAGTTACTAGTCCTGGAAGCCCTAGTTGGAAAAATGCTCTGGAACCCTGGAATAAGTTGTGGGTTGAGTTACTAGTCCTGGAAGCCTTGGTTGGAACAAATGCTATGGAACCCTGGAAGGCTTGGGTAGAGACCAATATGGTGATGGTTTTGTGAAGTTCGATTGTGAGGTGGAATCACTTCTTGATGGGTTGAGGTGGTTTGGCCTCAAGAAGCCCTAGAGGGTTTTAATTGATGTGTTTTATGAGATCCCACATTCATGCTTGGAATATGGCACGAGCATGACTAGTTGAAGACATATTTGGCTCAGCCATGTCTACAATCAGGTGGAACGTGGTAGTCCCATACCGGGTTGGATTTTGCATCATTAGTATGAGGTTATTTCTCCTTTTCATATCATGAGTATTATATTGGTTTATATGTGGATTATATGGTTGTTGTTTCCTTGGTATTTATGTTGTTATTATGGTGGTTATGAATATGTATTCTGACAGTGGCTATGTATGTCTCCCATCATGTTTTTACTTGTTTATGAATGAATAATGTATCTATCACCTAATGGATGAAACTGTAGCTAAAGTGATAACGAAACAATACCTCATGGCGAATCTCGGCTAAGTATGAGACCCCTATGCTTACATCTGTCATTTACACATGTACATTGCATTGATGCCAAGTGTTTGACAGAATCTCAGTCCCATTTGGGAATGGTCAAGCCTAGGCCTGGGGTTAGTTTTTGGTTTATTAGTCTTTTCATCATGTGTTTAATGGATTTTGGAAGCTACAGCAAGTTCTGGGCAGTGGACAGAATTCTAGGCTTGAAAAGTGCCTTAAATCTCGCGGACTCTGGCACATGTCTACTGGAAATAGTCTCTGGACGCAGGCATGCAGGCTTGTGGGAGCATCTAGAGCTCTCTAGACGCTAGCATGCCCATAGCATGGAAGCTTCCAAAGGTCAATTATTCTAAAAACTCAGTAGGACTCAAGGGTTGGTTAGTAGAAGGTTTACGATGGTTCTTAGGAGTCCTATTGTTGATGTTGAAGGTCGGTATGATGTGTTTCTGTTGATTCCATTTCCTTAAGGTCACCTAGGAGGTTGAATCCAATCATAGTAGCCTCTCGTCACATGTTTACCCCGGTTGGTCGGCTACTTAGGTAGATGTGGGAGGAGGGGTTACATCTCCTTAGTTTCCTTCTCTAATATAATTATAAATATTTTCATCATCAATGACTCTCTTGCTTCATGTACCACTTCGATCATCATCGAATTTGCATTTTCCTCTTTTGCTTCTACTACAAGTGCACCTCTCTAACTTGTTGGAGTGTTCTCTGGACATTCCCATGACATATGTCCCAATTTTCCACATTTATAACATATGGGCTAGTAATTTCCACCTTTGCCTCTGCCTCTCGAGAAAGATCTCCTTCCTCTAGAGTCACCTCCTCTTAGTGATTGGCTACTTGAACTTCCACCTTCATCTCTTGAATCCTAGAATTTTCCTCTACCACTATGTTGTCCTTTTCCTCCTGTTGGTCTTCTTCCTCTACTTTTTGGACTTTGTTTTCTTGTTAACTTTTCTTCTACTTTCAAAGTAGCTTGATAGGAATCATCAACCATCCTTAAGGATAAGAGACTGATCTCATCATGTATCTCATATATCATATCATTAATGTATCTGGAAACTCTCTCAACATCTTCTTCAATATGCCCAACTCTAATGTTCAAGCTATAAAATTCTTCATTGTATTATTTTAAATACATGTATTTTTGTCTAAGGTTTTGTAATTGCTTGAAAAAATTTAATTGGTAATGCTTGGGCATCATTCTACCTTTGAGTTTGGCTTCCATTATATCCCAACTCCCAATCTTGGACTTGTCTTTTCTTTTCTTGTATGCCTGCACTTTGTCCCACTATAGGGTTACATGGCCTCTCAATTTGGTGACTGCAAACTTTATCTTTTTCTCTCATCAACATCTTCATAGTTAAAATACTTATCTAAAGCATTGATACAATCCATCAATTCATCAACATTTATATTACCTCCATCTTTGGTCTAAAACCATCTTGACTATCATCTTCAACATTTTTGCCTCTATTGATTCTTCATATTCTTATTCCGTCTCACTGACATCTCTCGTGTTAACTCCTTGTTTCTTTGCAGTTTCCATTGCTTCCAATCTCTCTTGATTGTGCCTCATCTCATCTTGTAGGGTCGCATTGGATGCAATCCTCCCTTTGCATGCTCCTTAGGCTGCTCCTTTGCTTCTCTCTCCCATCACCGAGAGAAAAATTATGCTCTACTTTTCTACTGAATGGTTTTTGTTGATCTCATTACTACCCCCTAATATGGCTTGGATGCAACAATTTGCAGTCTGACCCAACTTCATAGCGTGTCAACCTATAGAAAAAAGCCATTTCTATCATAAAAATATTTGTTATCGTGTGTTTCTCATAAATATGGGATCTGAAGGTTAGGATTTTTACAAAGGTACAATACTTCTTTGAGGCCCAAATTCTTTCAAGGCCCATATTTCTTTTCAGTGGATATCTTGCATCCAGTATCTGGGGTTTGAGAGATCTGAGGTGTTAAACTTCCGAGTTGTGTGGATTACTTTTAAATAATGTTTGTATCTAGGTATCTGAGGGTCAAGAGTGGTTAGTACCTTCTACGAATCTAAATACAACTAATCCTAAGTATAATTTTCAAGCCTTAATGTGAGGTCCACCTTGGATTTGGTATGTTCTAGATATGTTAACACTTCTTAATGTGTTAAATTGTCGGTCCTACCCTGGATACCATACAAGAGAGTTATATTTAGATGATCCTGAGGGTGGTAGAAAATATAAACACCTCTTGTAACACTGGACATAAGTTTGGCCAAATATCACTTTGATGTTTTCCCCTTGTTATTGGGGTCCACATTGCATAAACTTTAATTTGGATAATCTTGCATCCAGGGTTCAAGAAGTTGACTCCTTTATTGAAATCCTAGATATATGCTACACCTTGATATACTTCTTATACACAACAATGTGACTTGAACCTACACTCATGAGCTTTAGTGTGAACCTAAAATCTTAAGAAACTTCCAATTGGTACTTAGAGCCAAGATCAAGGTTCTTTACACGTAAAGTAAATTTACCAGTTGTTAATTGAACCACACCAAAGTTTGATAACACAAGGCACAAGAAAGCACAAAATTATGATGATTTAATTAAAGTAGGATTGCAAAATTAGCATTAAACACAATCTACTTCTCAAGCTCGCTCTTTCTCTCTTTCTTTTCATCTCTTTTCCTAAACTCTACAATTTATTACCTTTTTGAAATAATTCCATTACATGAAAAATAGACTCTCATAACCAAACTTTAACAAATTCAATCTATTGCTAACAACTCCCTATTTTGCTAATTATATCTTTCTTTTTAGCAGCTAAGTGACACTCAAATTAACTCCCTAACAATATAGATTTCTTCTATACTACATTTAGAAAATATTACAAAATAAATCAGAATTTAAGGGAACCAACTCCCTTTGGTAAATGGGTTAGAACTAAGGAGGTCAAAATGAGGTTTTACTGGAAGATGCTCTTACATCAAAACCAAAATATCATTTTTGTTCATAACAAAAATGAGCCGAAATTATACTAAAATATGTGCCTAGACGTAGTTGCTACTCAAGAAATGAGTTACAATATGTTCTCCTTCTTGTGGACCTCTTTGACTATCTTTGACTAATGGCACTTTTACAAAAAAAACTAATAAATTAGTCTCCTCCCAATAAGAGCAGGTAGGGAAAAGTTCCAAAACTAAGTCTTCTGATTTTTATGCCTACTGCTTCATGAGAGAAAGAATAAATGCTAACAAATTTCTTGCACAAAAAAATGTAGAAACAACACATTTCTATAAATTTCTAGAAGATGACTTGTCACTTGGCCCATGAGAGTCAGGACCAATGTTCTTTCTATTATGATCTTTCTTTTTACTTGTTACCAATGGGGAGGATTATTGATTTTGAAGCACTTATAAATAGGAAGGGGGAGAAGAAGAGGACTTCTTCTCGACCACCTTACCAACTTCTTCGCCAATCAAGATGGGAGGGACCTTTGGAACAGGATTATTAGGACTTCAATGTTATTTTTGGAAATGGCTTGATGCTTAGGTTCAACCTTGCATGTCTACTTCTTTTTACTACCATGCTTCTTATGTTTCCTTTTAATTAGAATGAATCCTTTCATATTTTCTCCTTGCTCTACTTTATGAGGAAGCAATAGATTTGAAGAGCTTCGATAGGTAGAAGCTTTAGGACAAATTTTCACAAAGCAATAGTACTCGTAACACATATTATATCTAAAAGGAACCTATTCGTAATCCAAAGCCTAGAGATGGAACCAATTACCATCTAGATTAAGATTAATCACCTTAGGGAAGCCTTTTATGAAATCCAATTTAGCACAAATTTGGACGCATGAAAAAATTGTTCCCATGTTCCATATCACTAGAAATAAATTTTCCTAGTTTATCTCTTATTGCCTTAAAAATATCTTCACCCTTGTAAAGAAGAGGGATAAATGGAAACCTGATCCACACAGGTGTAGATGAGAATTCCATCATGAGATTAAAATCCATAGACTAGTGAGTGAGAAACAAACATATGTTTCCCATGAAATAGGGACCCAACTTATAGATTTGGTCTCTCTCTTCCTACTTTTCAAAGAAAAATGCATAATACCTATTTCCACAATAGTAAATTCTCTAGGTGTTCATGTTTTTCCGAGTTAGTAAAAACCCAGTCTTCAACATCTTCACAACTTGGGCATGGAGTAGTGAATTTTCCTATTAACCATTTTCCTTCAAGAATACCACATTGTTTTTAGTTGAGGACAAAAACTAAATCCAAAAAAGGGTTTGATTCTAACATCTTCACAAATTTATTTAAGGTACTCATTATTCCTTCATTAAAGCACACAACCAACAAGAAAACCTAGAACCCACATAATAGTTGGTAGCAAGCAAGTATGAAGGCCAAACCATGAGCCATGAGGCACTTAAACAAGCACATATCAGATGAAGTGATGGTGAAAATACCTTAGCTTCTAAAAAAAAAAGCGCAGAACAACATCATGGCCACCAACTAGATAGGAAATAAGGCTTTCCCCCTGAACTTTCAACCACATTGAATCCCCAAATTGGGGGTTGCACAATGCCACAATCGACTAGGGAAACCTTAGCCACAAAAGGGCATATCAAAGCTTCATTCTCATACCACAGTCCTAAAATGTCATGGACTAACCCAAGCATCCAAAATATGCAGACTTGGAAAGTCTGGAAAAAAACCCCAATGGTGAAAGTTGAGATACCCTTCTTCCACAAAAATGTGAATATTTTACCAAATGTACCCTAATATATTTCCTTATTATTCTCAAAATTCTATACCATTAAAGAACAAAGTTACAAGGAAAATGTTATTAATTTTTGTTTGAAACTTATTTCAAAACCATTCACAAACCCTAACTTTGACATGGCATATCTATGGAAGTATAGAAAACGCAAATCTAAAATTTTTACTAGATATTCCCCAAGATCTCTTATCAATATGCTCAAAATTTCACCATTTGAAACTTCCCATAAAAAAATTATAGCAAAATTGCCAAAATGGCTATGTTGAAGCAACAACCCTAAGTTTGTATATTAGGATACCAAATGTTACAAACCATGCAACTTTGAAAGTGATAAAAAGCTAACAACATAGTCCACTTAGAGGGGGGAACCTCCTTTTATAATTAATAGAATATATGACAATATTTCATGATCCTAAGACGAGCCTTTGTATATGTATTGGAGATAAAGGGTGAAATTAAAATTAAAGGGTCAATGAAAAGTTCTAGCCAACCTCCTAATCTAACAAACACACTAATAATGAATGCCTATTGGGGCCTTGATATAGGAGCTTAAGGGCCTTAACATTAATGTTCTTTACCATTTAGACCAAAAATAGACATGATTTTAAAGTAGGGATTAATTACTTTGCAATTATTTCCTTTGTTATTTGAATGGCTTATCATTGTTCATCTATAATAATAATCCTTTAGTAATATTCACATACATAGAATTTATAGCTTTAGAATCGTATTATTATTCCTATAGAGGCCTTAGAATATCTAACATATTTTCTCAAAGAGACGTATTTATTAAGTATGGGGGTTTACGCAGTGCATTATATTAGATATCATTTTGGGATTCAACTGCGTTAAGTAAGTCATTCACGTATGACTATTTCCATGAGAGGTAGTCGTAACGTAACTGACTAATTTCTCATGATTTTTGAAATAGTTCACTTAGCACTCATTGCATCGGGTGATGCTCACAGGGGTGAAGAAGTGGGATTGAAACTAGTGAAATGTGGAGAACGAATCACATAGCATCAATCATCATTTCCGGGGTTTGCACCCGGTAACCAGGACTTCCCAGGAGGTCACCCATCCCAGAACTCCTCTGGCTCAAGCGCGCTTAACTGTGGAGTTTTTCCCACAATCAAGCCCACTTAGCTTGCTACCCCATTGCAAAACCTTAGCAAGTATTGTGCCTCATGAACCACTCAAGTAGAGATCCCTTGACTCTTTTTCAATTTAAGTATGGGGTTTACGCAGTGCATTATATTAGATATCATTTTGGGATTCAACTGCGTTAAGTAAGTCATTCATGTATGACCATTTTCCATGAGAGGTAGTCGTAACTGACTAATTTCTCATGATTTTTGAATAGTTTCACTTAGCACTCATTGCATCGGGTGATGCTCACAGGGGTGAAGAAGTGGGATTGAAACTAGTGAAAAGTGGAGAACGAATCACATAGCATCAATCATCACTTCCGGGGCTTGTACCCGGTAACCAGGACTTCCCAGGAGGTCACCCATCCCAGAACTCCTCTGGCTCAAGCGCGCTTAACTGTGGAGTTTTTCCCACAATCAAGCCCACTTAGCTTGCTAC
>APFE031448568.1:0-21601 GCA_000404065.3 Pinus taeda | reverse complement strand
TGTCTTCTTTCCAAAAGCTTTCTCTCTTTCAGCAAACTTTTTCACAAGAGAGTCAAAGGTTATATCTTTGAGATTTCCATTTGCTTGCAATGACTCAAGATTATTGGAGTAAGTAGGATAAAGTGCCTTGAGAAAAGCGATAAGAGGAATATCCAATTCAACCTTAGTGGATTTGATATCATGCATTATAGATTTTGCTTTAGTTGCAAGAGCAGAGGATCATTATTTTGTAGTTCAAGAGTGAAGAGTTTAATCATGAGTTGGACAACTTCAAGTGCAGAATGTGAGTCATAGAGTTCTTTCAGCTTTTGTAAGGCTTCAAAAGGCAGTTGAATATGACGAAATATGGCGACTCACCTCTTCATTTACAGATGCTGCGATTAATGCATAAGCTTTGCTGTTCTTGTTTTCCCAAATGACGAGCTCTTTGTCTGAGGTACGCTGTACTGGGTCATCGTCTCCTTCTCCGACACACACTCCCTTCCACAACTCATTGAAGATGATGGTGTGTTTTATCATCCAGGGCCATTTAGGATAGTTCTCCTTGCCAGTGAGAACTATTCCCACCATAGATATGATTGAATGCATTGTAAAATCCGAGAGCTGTAAAAATACTTTTGCTGGCAAAAATGTGCTTTTGTGGAGAAAAAAAAATTTCTGCTGCTAAAAGAAAATTGATTCTGATATCAAGTCACTTTGAAAACAACGTTATGAAAACAACACTATGGTAGCCCAACAGCGTGGTATATATATCCCAGCAGCCACACCAAACATTATATACAAGGTATATTAAAACCATCCAAACGCTATTCATATACTATTGATTATTGGAAGGTATGAATAGAATTTCGCTGCCCTAAAGATCTTCACCAAACATTAGCAAATAAATGTTATCGAAATTTCAATACTATCCACAAGCATATACTGTCTATTTTAAATTTCAATACTTGTTAACAGTACTTGTCTCGGTTCTGCAGGCCAGAAGAACTTGCGCTCTGCCTTTCCTCTGAATTCAAAATGTCGTGGCTCCCTGAAGTAATTGGTTCCGAGATAGTAGCCGAAATCTGTTCTACTCTGTTTTACAATTCAACGCGTTTGTTATTGAACTGATAAGAGAATGCAAGAATTGAAACTACCTTGGATTTGGGTGGAGCGAATTTCAGATACATGGAAACGAACAAAAGCCTGAGACCGATTCCCACGCCATTGATAGTCACAACCAAGATGTTTTCGGAGCCATTGCTGATGAGGGGTGAGCTATTGCATAAGGGAAGCCTGGAAAATCCTCAGTCAATCCTTTTTTAATCACTCTCACAAACGTAACTATTGGCGCTCCATACAATAGCAACGAAGTTACGTTTTACAATGCATAGTAGCAACCAACGTATTCAATTGACCAGTGTATTCAACGCAGATTCCTTCAGCATCTCATGGCATTCATGGCCCTTCAAACGCACAACACACTAGCATCGTTCCAACGCACCATAGACATCAACCAACGTAGTAATCCAAGGAAACATCGATTGCTAAGGAATCAAAGTAATGCAAAGATCATTGAACGCAGAATATACTATGTCAGTCATCAACGCTGAAACAGGAAATGACAGCGCTATTCAAAAAAATTTAACGTACAACGCTTCTGTCTGGATAGTATGGACAGATGCGCAGCGCTGGAAAGGAATATGGCAGAGGCAGGTTATTTCAGGATAGAGGGGAATAAGGCTGAGGCAGAGCACTGCTGGAATAAGGCTGAGGCAGAGGCAAAGGCCAGGACAGAGGAGTTATAGGGGCATAATAGCTAAAACAAAGAGCTGGCTCTGATACCATGTCAGGCCAGGTAGTAACTTCAATAGGTAGTAAAACTGATTCATTTCATTTCATTAGGTAGGCTATTGTTATATACAAAAGGGTGTGACTGCTTAGTTCATCTTCTGATGATTGTTCACATTCCTAATTTAACTATTTACATAAATTCGCCCAACCGTAAGGATTAGGTGTCAACATAACCTTTGCATAAATGATTTTATTTTAATTTAATTAATTAATTTATTTTAGATTCATTCAATTTGAGTACGCTTTTAGACCTAAAATAAAACCTTATCCTAAGACCAGACCATTGCATCTTAGGCCAGGAAATATCAATTTCATATTACAACAATTTCAGTTAGCCCCAGTTTGGACCTTCAAACAACAAGGAAACACTTTCACCAGATTGTTGATTACTTGCTTTGTAATCACTGAAAGAAGGGAGCGACAACATAAGATTACTTGTACAGATTTCAACCGGCTGATCACTGGGATTACTGGTGTATATTTCAACTGGATGATCACCTTCTGTTACTGGAAGTTTGGGAAGATGATTAGCTAAAGGAAAATTGCAGCAATAGGTGGAATTCAAGAGCGCTGAAGATAGAGTGGGGAGGGTGGTGAATGGTACATTAATTTCTGCTTGCTGGGCCCTTGGCTTGAAGAGCAAAGGCTTCCTCTCAGATTCTTCAGATGTACTGCTAGCAGGGGGCATGATCATTCTTGTGAACTTGTGAACTCTCTCACGGAAACTGTATGGGTCTGTGACCGCGACTGTGGCCTTTGGACTCCTCTTATAGTCTTCGCGTGTTTTAAGCTTTACTATTTTTATCTTTAAAATAAAGTTATATTATTTTCATCTTTTAACATATAATAATGAATAAGATTTGTAAATATTAGAGTTTTGTAATGGAAAGGCGTATTTTATGACAAACATAACAATTTTTTCTGTGATAAACAAAATATCTATATATCTCTACTTTAATTGTGCTCTAAAATTGATTATCATACAAATGGCATATTTAGATTATTAGTCTTTCGTTATGTGATTATTCTAATTTTTTATTTATTTTTATATTAATAATAATAATTAATAATATAATACATAGTAATTTTTTTCCTTCTTATTAATTTTAGTTTTATTTTTTATTATGGTGACGTGGTAACTAGTTATAGTATTTTGGGTAAGACTCAAAATAAATATTAGAAATACTTTTATTATGGTAATTTGGTAAGTTGCTATAGTAATCTGGGTAAGGCCTAAGCTTAAACACTGGAAATGACTTAGCAAGAGTCAAAACTCCATTAAAGTGGGGAGCTTACTGCTTGAAGCTTATCACAATGGGTTTAACCACTTAACTAATGATTCACTCATAAATAACTCATGCATGTAAGATGTGAGAGTTACCCAGTTGAGATTTGAGTTCATTGACAATGTACTATCAATTGTTGAGATTTGAGTTCAGGAACAATGCACTATTAATTGTATAATCATTTGAACTGTACATGTTGTGCATGTCGTCAAAGAAAGGTCTATGACACAATTCCTTTGGGGCTAATTCCCAAGGAAACAATGCAAGGAAATAGGGACTTAAGCAAGCCAGAAATTGGTTAAGTATTGGCTTGGGCTTGTTTAGGAAACTGTGAGACATAAAGATAAGGGACTTACGCAAGCCAAAAATTGGTTAAGTATTCGCCTGGGCTTGTCTAGGAAACTATGAGACATAAAGATAGTGTAGAGATTGCTCGGTTTGAGCGAAGCATTGTAATTTTCTCACATTTTCTTACTAATGCAATATACAGATAATAGTTTAGGTTTTCCCCAAGAAATCATTATGTAATGTGTTGATTGAATTATTTTTCTAATATGCTTCCTAATAGTGCACAGGGTGCTTGGAAAAATTGGTAAAGTATTGGCCTAGGCTTGTCTAGGAAACTGTGAGACAAATAGAGATAGTGCAGAGATTGCTCGGCAAAATTGGTTGAGTATTGGCCTGGGCTTGTCTAAGAAACTGTAAGATAGAGAGAGAGTGCAGAGATTGCTCGGGCTTGAGCAAAGCATTGTAATCTTCTCATATTTTCTTACTAATGTAATATACCAATTGTAGTTGTGGCTTTCCCAAATAAATCATTATGTATTATGTTATTTGAATTCTTTATCTTATATACTTCGTAATTTCACGATCATTTAATTATTTCCACTTATAAATAAAATAGATACAAATCTATTGTCTTAATAAATTACAATTAACAATATAAATTTTAAAAAAATTCTAATAAAAATTAGCTAATTTTTATTACTTCCAACAATAAATCTAATTTCTTAAATCTATCTTACTATGAAAATTACATAATCTTAATATTTTTGTACCTTTACCTATTAAAAATAATATCAAAATATTTTTACATAATATAATTTATCTTCGAATTTTTGTTCACACCATAATTTTCCTATTCATTTATTTATGATTTTTCATATTTCGTGCATAACATTCACCTATCATATTTTCTCTATTTCTTTCTATAGGTGTGTTTTGGGTGTATGATATGAGTTGGCTTTTTGTGTGTTTTGGGTGTATGATATGAGTTCGCTTTTTGTTTGTTGTGTTTGTGATTCTATGGTTGAAAGATATTTACTAAGTTGAGCAACTAGGTTTATGCTCAGATAACGGGGTTCATGAGAGGTTAAAGCTATATATTAAATCAATTTTTTTATGCACGTAAGAGAATTTCAATGGAAAATTGAGAATATGACATTTTCCTAGGGTTGACATTGAAGCTTTTAGTGAATGATGAATACCTGTTATTAAGTCTTAATTGTTTAAATATAATTTATTTGCCATTCAATAACCTTTACGTGGGGTGGTTGCACAATGATGTTTAGATATATCGATAAATATGACTAGGAGTAGTTGCATAATAATGTTTAGAATTAATTGTAAATACGTATTCAGTATACGATATATGAACGATAATTATTTGTTTAATCCGGTGCTTATGGACACTAAATATTTAATATATAATATATATATTATATATATATATATATTTATTATATTTTTATTTTGATAAAGTGATTATTGAATAGAATTTTCAAAATTTAATTAGTTATTATTAATTTAAAATAGCTATTAGGATTAGCTTCATGAAGTATTTTAAATATTTGTATTAGTATTCATTAATCAATGATTTAGATTTATTTCCAAAATAGTTATATGTTTTTTTACTATTTTAATTAAATTGATTAATCAAAAAATGTCATATGAACCAGAGTGAGTTATGATTTTTTGGGCATGTGGTATTGATAAACCATGGTATTGGCACATGCTATTATAACAAAGCCTATTTATAGACTAATAATCTCCATGGTAAAGTAGGGATAAATTTAAGAATCTTGTTTCATGTTTTTTGAAATGTATATATTAATTATTTTTACAATAACTAAAAATCAAAATAAAGTTATGATTTTTTAAATTTGAGCAAATTGAGATGTATCATGAAGTAAACATTTCCATGCTTATTATGAAGTACTCCTTATTGGCTTTTATTGGCCATTTAATTTATATGGGTGCACTAGTTTAGTATTTATGGTTCTTTTAATTATAATCAAGTTGGGAAATTGCTAAAATATCGGCTTTTATTAGAAATTTAATTTATATTGGTGCACTAGTTTAGTGTTTATGGTCTTTTTAATTATAATCAAGTTGGGAAAATGCTAAAATATATGATAACTCAGTAAAATTTGGAGTAAATAAAAATATTTTATATTAAATTAGGCGATTAAATAAACTACTAATTAATTTCAAACACAATTTTACTAATAAAATAATCAATTACAATCAATTAATAAAATTAATAAAATAAATTTAATAATATTAAATTGAAGGATTAATTAAAATAATTAAAAATAAACAAAAACTAAAAATAGCATTTCAAGCCCATGGGGCTAGTGCAATTGGTGATTATCATGATATGAAGTATTATGTAAACAATGAGATTCAAGGTTCAAATTTTGTGAGTCAAGTTAAAAATTAAAGTTCAAACTTGATTTAGCTTTTCTTTTTCTGGACCTTCTACCATTCCTCGGAGTTGGGGTTTGTTGAAGGTATTACTTTTTGATGCCTTTGGTGGGATTGAAGCTATTACTTCCTAATGTCTTTCGTGGGATTTCTTTGTCTCAGTCTGAGTGGTGCTTGTATCTCTTCTGATTCAGTGCCCTTCTACATATGGGTTGTATTTCCATTTTGAACTAATGCATTTCCTTTTGTTTGGTTTATAGGGCTCTCTGTAGTTCTTCTTCTTCCTCTTCTAAGAGATAAGGATGAGAAGGCTGCTATCCTTTTGTTTTTCGGGCCCACCCCTTTTTCTTTTTTGACATTTTTTTTTGCCTACAGGCATGTGTTCTGATGTTGTCATGTTTGGTAACATATACAACATCTAAATTTCGTATTTTCGTAATCGAAGAATTGGGTCCACTGGACTTTTTGTGTTTTAGCTAAATGTGATCCAGTGTACCTTTCTCCATTCTTTTGTGGTCCATCTTTTTTAATGTTCCCGGGTTGTTCCTAATTTCCTCTAGAACCTTGTGGTACTAGAAAGGAAGGGGGTGGAGGGCGGGTTTGGTAGTCTCACCCATACTAGCAATGTTGAGATCACCGTTGTTGTGGCAACAAATACTGGTAACCTCAAGGTGATGAAGAGCCCAACTCTTCCCTAAAACCATGACCCATCATTTAATACTTTCTCCAAATCTTCCTGAGTATCTTATTGAAAAATCAAAAAACCCTTGGAACATAAATAAATATCACAATTTGTGGTCCAGGTTGACAAGATTCAATGATGTAAAGCATCAATTCTAGGACAAAAACTGTTGAACCTGCAGATCGCAGCCCTAGATTGGGGAAAAAAAGGTGGGTTACCTTTGACAGATTTACATCCATGGTTGCCACTTATTCCATTTGTTCTACAATGTAAGGTCTTGGTTTGTATTGAGGCAGATCCACTAGTTTGGAACCTTTCCCTTGCACTACATCATTGTAGGAGACAAATCCACCCAAGTTTCTAGATTCGTGGGCACCTCCATGCAGCGTCAGATTCAAGATTATGGTAGAGCTTGTAGAGATGCGATAATCCTTCATTTGAGAATAATCATGAAGCATCTTTTCTTCACCAAAGATAAGACCATGTATTTGCAGGAATACCCAACCTCTTCTCTATAAGCGCCTTTAGATTTCCCATTGAGTCTGAATCCATGATCCAGAAAAAATAGACTTCCCTTGTAATTCTTGATAAATATCTATAAGTCTGCCTATTCCAACTCTTCCTTTCTTCCCTCCTACGTAGACTGGCTAGAGCCACACACAACTATGGGTACTTGCTCCTTCGCAATGTGCATTTTTGTCAAAGTAAAGCGGTGACATGAACCCTTAGAAGAAGAATAATCCGGGAACAACCCAGGTAGCAGAATATTCCGGCTATCTGCAATGGACTTAATGATGGCGGTTTCTTCTTTATTCCAAAATTATGATCGCTAATACTGCCATTATCATTTGTGTCAGAGGATGAATCTGCCCTTGCTGCGAGAGCCCCAGTTGTGACACCCGTAGGTTGCATTCTGAAAAGCTGGTAGGCACGAGTTCCATTCTCGTAATGGTTGATCTACTACAGCAACACGTCCCAGTTACCCAAAGACTGCACATAAAGTCATAAACTGATGTGTTGTGCTGTGCTGTGGCTACTCATGTACTTATACAAAATTTGGGAGAGTCGTGTTTAAAAGTCGGTCTGACTGGTTAGGGAAATGAATGGACCAGAATGCTGGGGAGCGAGTAGAGTGTGCTTTTGACTGTCACGCAAATTGCGTAGTAACGTAATGGACCAGAATGCTGGGGAGCGCCTTATCTACGTGTGGCCATAAATGCGAGTAGAATGTGCTTTTGACTGGAACGTTATCCAGTTTTTCTGTATGTTTGTACGTTTTTTTTAAATAAGCTGGGAAATTTATTATAGTTCAGTTGTCAAATTAGCGATGAGGATAGCCATTTTTGATTGCTAGATTATTCATTACTGTTATTTAAGGAAAATCATGTCAAATTAGCTGGATTACTCATCGCCCTTATTTAAGGAAAATCACATCAAGTTACCAGAGATAACCCGCTGATAGTCTTTAAAAGACAGTTTTTCTTTCCTACCAATATTCTGCGTGTTTTAAGCTTTACTATTTTTATCTTTAAAATAAAGTTATACTATTTTCATCTTTTAAATAATAATAATGGGTAAGATTTAGTAAATATTCAGAGTTTTGTAATGAAGAAGGCATATTTTTATTACAAACATAACAGTTTTTCTTGTGATCTAAACAAAATATCTAATACTGTCTACTTTAATTGTGACTTTAAAATTGATTTAGTATCAAATTCCATATTTAGATTATTTAGGATTGTGATGTGTATTATGTTGTAATTTTTATTTTTTGTATTAAAAATAATAATAATAATGGGAAAGATTTTTCTTTTTTATTTAAATTTTCTTTTTTATTTTTTATTATGGTGACTTTGTAATAGGTTATAGTATTTTGGGTGAGGCCCAAAATAAGTATTGGAAATATTTTTATCATGGTGATTTGGTAACTTGTCGTCAGAGAAAGGTCTATGATGGATTACACAATTCTTTTGAGGAATTTCTCTAATTAATAGGGGTTAATTTCCAGGGAAACAATGCGAGGAAATAGGGAGGAATTTTCCTAATTAATAGGGTGCTAATTCCAAAAAAAACAATGCAAGGAAATAGGGAAAGAATTTCCCTAATTAATAGGGGCTTAATTCCCAACGAAACAATGCAAGGAAATAGGGACTTAGGCAAGCCAGAAATTGGTTAAATTTTGGCCAGGGCTTGTCTAGGAAATTGTGAGACAGATAGAGATAGTGCAGAGATTGCTCGGGCTTGAGCAAAACATTGTAATCTTCTCATATTTTCTTACTAATGCAATATACAGATAGTAGTTGCGGCTTTCCCCAAGGAATCATTATGTAATATGTTGATTGAATTCTTTCTCTTGTATGCTTAGTGATAGTGCATAGATTAGTCAAGAAATTGGTGAAGTATTGGCCTGGGTTTGTCTAGGAAACTGAGACAGATAGAGATAGTGCAGAGATTGTTCACGCTTGAGCAAAGCATTGTAATCTTCTATTATTTTCTTACTAATGCAATATACAAATAGTAGTTGTGGCTTTCCCCAAAAATCATTATATAATGTGTTGATTTAATTTTTTTCTTTTGTATACTTCCTAATTTTACAACTTTTTAACTATTTCCGCTAATAAATAAAATAGATACAAATCTATTATGTTAATAAATTACAATTAACAATTTAAATTTACAAGAAATTTCTAATAAAAATTAAGTAATTTTTTATTACTTCCAAATCTATCCCAAAATGAAAATTACATAATCTTGAATATTTTTGTACCTTTACCGACTAAAAATAATATCAACATGTAGAATTGAGGTTTCTGTGATTCATCATAGTTGTAAGAAGAATTTCGGCGTAAATCACATATCCAAAGACCTTTGTCGACGCGTTTCGAACCAACCAGTGTGGTTCATCGTCAGGACAAGTTGAAGAAACAGATCAGCTTAGCATGTTAAATAGTCTTAGCAGAGATCCCAATAGCTAATTTAACGGCTAATTTTGACTAAAAGACCTAGGTCAAAATAATTTGATATTGTTAATATTATAATATTATTATTAATAATTTATAATTTTTTTAGGGAAAAAATTCATCAGGTAAAAAATAAATTTATTAAATCAAGGTTAGTTTAAAATTAGTTTAATTTATTTATTTAATTTAATTATTAATAATTTATTTTACTAATTATTATTATTATTTTAATAATTATAATTCTTTTAAGAAAATACATGAATAGTACAAGTATAGAAAATAAATTCACGTTTTTATTTAAAACTTAATTATTATTATAATATTATTATAATATAAAAATTAATAATACCGAAATAATATAATAAATCATTATCTATTTATTTAATTATATATAAAAATAATTAAAGGAATAAGTTAATTGTTATAAAAACTAAATAATAATGATGGTTTAGTTTTTATTTTTTATTTATTAAATGATTTATTATTAAATTGATAATTAATTAGGCCGATAGGCCTTTCCTTTGAAAGGGACCTTCGTCGTCCCTTTCATTCTCCCGTTTACACGTGGCATCGGGTCCTTCATCCTAGTGTTGACAGCTGGCGTCGCGGCATTTTCCGCAACCACCAATACAGCTGTTGTTTCTCGCAGCTCTGTGTCTGGGTCCTCATCGTGGTCTTCTTCGCGAGCGGCCTGTGTCTGGGTCCTCATCGTGGTCTTCTTCGCGAGCGGCCTCCTGCTTTCCTCTGTCTACATCTTCATAGTCTCCAAGGTGGCCTTCCCCGACACATCGGCGACGTCGCGAGTTCGAGCTTACGGGAAGACCCGGCTGTTCACACTGTACGTGGGGACCGGGGGCGTGGTTGGGCTCTTGCTCCCGCTCGCGTACATCTTCGGCGGTTTCGTGGAGGGCGACAAAAAGGGTGTGGAGGCTGCGGCCCCGCATGTGTATTTGCTCTCGTGCCAGGTCTTCTTGGAGGGTTTGTCTTACCCACTGGAGTTCTCTCTCCCAGGCAGGGCAATGGTGCCGGTTTTCTACAACACCAAGCGGATCTTCACCATTCTGGACTGGCTCCGGGCTGATTTCTGGAAACAGACGGCGGATCTGGATTTGCCCTCTTTTTCCTCCTCCTCGGCCGCTGTTCTGTGGCTCCGCTTCGGCTGGGGGCTGGCGGTGGCCAATCTTGTGTTCTGGTCCTTCAATCTCTTCTGCTTTCTCTTCCCCGTGTATCTGCCCAAGGCCTTCAGGATTTATCATCAGAAAAAGACCACCGACGCCATTGCCAAGGAAGAATAGAATAGCAGAGGAATTGGCTTCGGCTCGCTTGGTGTATTTGATCGCTTCCGGGTTTGAACCATTGACCTCTGTACAGTTTTATCTGCCAAATAATAGGCCTCTATTTCGAAATATTACACCTCTGTACAGTTTTCTCCAATACGTGTAGATGTTTTCATTCGTTTTAATGTGTATGGGATCGATATCTAAAGAATAAAATTGTTATATCTTTCAAATTTTCTGTTTCTGTGACTGTTTCTTGGCGGGCTTTTTAGTGGGATAATCGATGTTGAAAATCTCTGCAATATCCTGCGAACTCCATCCTGCTTTTCTCAGAGAATTTGACATCAAATCCGCTTTCAGTAACAGCCCTTCTAAAATTGTCTGACTGTCCAAATATATCTCTTCAGTGTCCGAGGAAGGAGAGGACGAGCCCTGAATCATGTCATTTATATCTTGTTCCTTCCAACCGCCATTTCTGAGCAGAGTTGCCAGCTCCTCTAAGTAGTCTATCAACCATCTCGGCATGCAGAAATTAGAATCACAACCGCCATTATTGCATTCCCCTTCATTGGCTGAATCTAAATCTAAATCAAAATGAGCCTCTGTTTTGGAGTAAGAAAAGAATTGTTCAGGAGATGAGATGTGGGAAGAAGAATTGGACCTCTTTTCGGCCAAATCACTCCAAAATTCTATCCACCTTGGAGACTTCGAGGGCCAAGGGGATGGCACAGCTGCTAAATTGGCGAGTAACTTGTCAGAAAGAATCTTGCCCTGGAACTGGACATTGCATTTAAATTTGGGGGAATTGTAACCGCTACTACCAAGGAACGAGTGCCTGTCAGACACAGAGATGCTCCTCCTGGGCCACTCTGAAAAACTCTTGTTGGTGTAAACAACATCACAGCATTTAGCTAAGGAATCCAGATTTCTACCCCATGCCTCAATGCTCCTGCTGGATTTGTCGTCCTCCAATTTGGCAGAAATCTGCTCAAATTCAGCCCCACTGGCTCTCCTCCTGTGAAAACCCACCGACCTATCCCTCCTCAAGCCATCATGGGCATGTCTGAAACTCTCTGAGAAATCCAAGGGCTCATGGAGACCGAAAGCCTCTCTCTCAAAGAAATCACCCAGGTCAAACCCACAGCAAAACACATCGCTCTTATAAACAAAAAACACAGGATTGCCTGCAAGATCGGGAGACGAGGGAATATAGCAATGGCCATACAAGGGAACCAAGAGAGGCACCTTTTTCAAGTTGGCCCTCGCAATTTCAACTGCGTTTTCTGTGTCCCGAGGCCTTTGACCCCAGTGCTTGCACCAGAATCGACCCTGAGCCACCTCATACGAAATCCCAACAATGGGCAGGTTGAGTCTCATGCGCAGCTGCTGAGACCCACCCGACCTCCAATCAGGAAACCCGACTCCCGCAGGAACACCCTGCTGCAAAACAGCCTTTAAATCTGGAGGAAAAGTGAATCCAAAAGCAGCTTCAATCCTCACGAATTCTTCATCTGACAGGCCCTTCTCAATGGGGACTTTGTGCTTGGTCTTCAGATGCTGAATGGCCTTCCCTGCAAAAACAGAGAAGGAATCCAGTCCCTTATGAAGAGGCCCTGTTTTGGTAGGATTGTGGACCTTGTTAGCCCTGGCAGATAACCTCCTCAACCCTGCCACATGGGCTTGGGCATTCATGCTTTTTCAACACCCCAAACTTCTAACCTCTGTGCCTTCCCAATTCCACCATTATAGAAAAACAAATCCTCAGGGAAAAACGAGACCAAAATTCATGTCCGTCTCAGAGCTGCTCCCCAATGGCTAAAAGGGCTGCAAGGGCTGAGATCTGTCTGTACAAGGGTATTTTTGTGTCCTGTTCCGCTGGTAATAGAGGGCCGATTCCTTCTGCAATTTCCAATGGACAAGGCAAATGTTACCAATGGCTCAGGCCATTCTAAACCATAAACGCTCTTTATTGTTGCCCCTTTATCCTTCTTTCCACCTTTAGGATAGGCCTGATACACATACAAATGGCCAAAGTTTGTTAATCTATTACCGAGAAATTATGAATGAAACTTGCATTCATTATTATCCCAAGACCCAAACCATTTCAGCTCAGAAATAAACTTACATCTTTCGAGTGATATGGCAGCTTAAGAATGAAATGTTCGATAGTAAACGCATTCAGTGAGTGACCACTTACGTTAACATCTTGGACAAGTGAATTTTTTTATTCTGAAGATCGATGTTTACAGATTATTATAATGATTAATTATACATAAGGCAAATGGCTGGCATACAGATCAAAAGACAAATTGCTTTGGCATACCCAAAAAACGCTTTCACTCTCATTTGCATTTTACTTGGACTTATTGTTTTCAGCTGGTAGTGCATTGAATTTTGCATTCAGCGAAAGCACTATAATTTGTAGTATGACAAGACTGGTCTCTTCAGTACATACCAGATTGTTTGTTTGTGCCTAGCTTCTTCCAGGACCTTTCTGTGGGAAATTCAATGTGTCCAAGATTTGATCTTCCAGGAACGTTTACAGTTTTCAGCTCATGGTGTAATGTATATTGCATTCAGGGAAACAATGGACTTAATTTTTGTTGGTTTGTTTGTGTGTAAGAATGTCTGATTGCTCTTTTTTGTTGGTTTGTTTGTGTGTAAGAATGTCTGATTCAGGGAAAGAATGGACTTAATTTTTGTTGGTTTGTTTGTGTGTAAGAATGTCTGATTGCTCATCATCATCATGGTCCTTATATGCAGTCCCGGACTCTTCACACAACTAACATTATAGACCTTCACCTCTGTGTTGTAGATGCATAACTGTAAACCATTCCTAATTACAGCAACATATGATAAGCATGGAAAATCAAGAAAATCTCTGGACATTGGAATGGCACATCATATCCTCCAGCTCAAGCTTTCTAATGGTATTTATTAGACGTTGTTTCCTTGAAAATAATTCATATGGTATGCATGGTAATTTCAGTTGTTATTGACAAGACTATTCACTTTGACATTTTGTTTTTTTTCGGATGAGAAAAATACTGGTTTATATTATGTATTTGGACATTTTGTTATTTATAAGTTGTTTGAAAGGAGTTTATATGATGATGATTTTTATTAGCCCAACTGTCATTTTGAATCTCAGCTTCGTTTATATTGATTTACTTTAGCTTCCAGTGTTGGTTTTGTGGTTTTCATCCTGGAGATAAAAGTTGTATACTGCAATAGGAATGTCTTATGAATGCTCCCTTTAACTTCAATTAAATTGTCGGATGTTGGTTTTTTAGATGCAACATTTTCTATATACTGCAATAGGAATGTCAGGAATAAAATCTTGGTTATTAAAATAATATATATACCCATAAATAACTTGTGTAGATCTTCAGTGGAGTGACGTTGTACTTGAGCAGTTGAGCGAAAGGTTGAAGGATGGATTTAAATATGAAAAGCAACTAAATACAAGCGGTTGTCTCCAGTTTCTGCAATCTCTGTGTGAGATGTTTAGAATTGGTTCTAATTCTGGTCAGACTGAGTAAACTAGCCCATCGTAACAAAGCTTTCCTGTAAATTTGAATCAGGGCAAGATATTTGAATAACTGCAAAAATGTTTTTATCATTATTAAAAATATGATTTGTGGAATTTCGGAAATTTACTTCATGATGGTTCAGTTTAATCCTTTGTCATTCTTTTTCAGTTCCAGTTCAATGTCAGGGTTATATTTAACAATTTGATGGGAACCGTTCAATGTCTCTTTCCCACTCATAAAAATTTATGTGTCAATTTCGATTACGAACTTCTTTATGAATTGATATGTTTTGTTGGCCAAGCCATAGTTTTTTTTTGGAAAAAATATTTATGAAAGAAATGATGCTTGGCTATGGGCATAGTGGTGCTGAGAACTGCTACTAAGTTTTAACAATGACATTTATTTGTTGGCCAAGCCATAGTTTTTTTTTGGAAAAAATACTTATGAAGGAAATGATGCTGACGAAAGAGAATTGGTTTTCATAAGCTCCTAGTCATTAAAAGCTGGATATATTTATACATGTAAATATGTTCTGATAAGTACCTTCCAAGAGGATTCCCCAGAAGAGAAGCTTCAACGTTCTCACAATTATCTCCTTAATTGAAGGCGCCATCTCAGTGAATTTCTGCACAGATTCTGCCATTTCAGATTATTTGTTTGTGCCTATCTTATAAATTTTTCTTCCAGGACCTTTATGTGGGAAATTCAATGTGTCCAAGATTTGATCTTCCAGGAACCTTTACAGTTTTCAGCTCATGCTGTAATGTATATTGCATTCAGGGAAAGAATGGACTTAATTCTTTTTGGTTTGTTTGTCTGTAAAAATGTCTGCTTGCTCTTTTTTGTTTCTTTTCAATTTTAATAGAATTTGTTCAAATGTGACAGAGAAAAACCTTGGCACAACAATCAGACGATGACGATGGCCATCACTAGGAAAGATCTGAAAGACCTTCAAAAACTTGCATGGGAACAAATGGCTGTTGGCTCTAAAAACTCAGGCATTGGATCCAGGATCAGGAAACTGATGGCCTCACTCATAGCATTCATCTGTATCACCTACGTGATGTACTCTGTCAATCTTCTGCTAAGCAGCTATTCTTTTTCGTATTTCACAAATATGAGAAACAACCCTGCATTTTTATTTATTTGAGAATACCTGCTCTGTTTTTTTTTGCCCAATTTTCTGAAGTTGTTTGTGGCATACTGATGGGCAGATTTGCTAACGCAGAAAAAGGTAACAGTTAGAGGGCGTGTGGATCCCCAAAAAAGGATGCAACGAATTAGATTAATGGGTAACAACCAGAAGAGGAGCATCCATCAATTTGAGGGGGCAGGGTTGGAAATTTGAGAATGTAGAGAAAAAGAGAGAAAAGGGGCACATGTGCCTTGTTAACTTCTGGACTACTGAAAATTTGATGAATGCCCTGTACGTTAGGCAATTGTGTCTTCATATTTTGTAATACTTCATTTAACAGTATATGCAGTCCCGGACTACACTTTCCCTGATATTGGAGATTTTGGAGACCTCTATTTACTTTATTACTGACCTTGCACTCTATGCCGCTGGTTAAACCTAGGATTGTAGTGATTTTGTTAGACATTTTTATTGTTTTCGTCATAGATCAGTCATACTGTAACTGAATTTGGCAATTCCAATTTAATAATCCTATCGGCCTCTCTTTGTACCTTTTGGGACAATTGCTAGTTTTATAATTGTTATGAGTTTTTTAACCTTTTAATTTAACTTTTTTTTATATTATTTTTATATTTTAAATATTTATTTCTTTTCTTTTCTTTTTCTTTTTTTTAAATTACTATTATGTGGTTGTATTTTTAATTTTATTCTAAATCATTAATGGGGTTAATTTTTTTTTTTTAATTAATATGCTTTTTAAATATGTTTTAATATATATATAATATATATATATATATATATATATAAATATAATGATATATATTATATATATATATATATATGTTTTTGTTAAAATTTTTTATTTTACAAATGAAATTCTGTTTTATTTTAAATGGGTGCATTTTTAAGTTTTTTTTTATATATTTTTTTATTATTTTGAGTTTTTTTTTGTTCATGTTTTTGCTTTTTGTTTTTTGTTTAATCGTTATACATGAATTATTCATCTATATACATTTTAAAAATATCCAACATTTAAAACATTACAAATTAATAGAAAAACAAGTTCTCTCATTATATATATATTTATAGGGTTGATGCCTGCATCAACCATTTTCAATATCTATTGATTGAAATCACTAACATTAAAAAAGGTGTTTCATATCTCGCTATCAATAAAAAGAATAAATAAATAAATAATAAAAATTAAAGTGTCAAAAATCAGAACTAAAAGATTTAGAGGAATTAACTAAGACAAACAGTTTCAGTTAATTAGTCTCTTTTAATGCGGAATGCGGGAATGAGGGTTTTGCAGACTAGGGTTTCGTCAAGGTAGGGTAGAAGGGACGTCAGTCGCATGAGCAGAGCACGAGGGCGGATCACGGGCTCAAGAACCAGAAGGATAGAAATAGAGCAAGAAAAGTCTGAAAACTAGAAGCCTGGGGGGTAAAAAGAAGTCCAAGATTTGAGGGGAAGTAATGGAAACGGCACAAGGGAGGGGAGAGATCCCCTCCTTCAAAGCAGTAATAACGGGAGAAGCGAGGAAGGAGCGGCAGAAGGAAGGAGACCGAACAAGCGAAGGAGAGACCTCAGAAGCAGGAACGCAAAGGAAAATGGGAGCAACAAGTAAATTTCTGCCGAGGGCAACGAACAAACCCAGGTTTGTAATACCTCCTAACAGATTAGAGAAATATAGAAGCCACATGAAGGATTATGCTTTGATCTGTAAATTTGTAGGATACTGGCCAGCAGAGAAAGATCTTCTGAGATGGATGCAGCAAAGGTGGAAACCAAAAGGACATGTGGAAATAAAGCTGGGAGCGAAGCGCTTTTCTACAGTCATATTCTCCAATTTAGAAGACAAGGAAAGGATCTTTGAGGAAGGACCCTACTTCATGAACAATGCTAGATTATTTATGAGACAATGGGTAGACTGTTATAACCCAGATAACGAAAGAATGCTAGCAGCCCCAGTGTGGATCAGACTTTTTGGCTTACCAATTGAATTCTGGGACCCAAATCCTAGAGGGTATAGGGAATGCAATAGGATCTCTTGTGAAAGTGGCAGAATCGACAAAGAGGGGTAGATATACAACATACGCAAGAATATGCGTGTATATGAACATAACAGAGCTACTTCCATATACAATAGAGCTGGAATATTAAGATGAGATCTGGAACCAACCAATTGATTATGAGCATATCCCCTTTCACTGCAAAAGATGCCATGAGTACGGTCACCTATACCGAGAATGCCCTATCACATTATCCGAAAAGGAAAAGGAAACAGAAAATGAGAGGAGAAACACGGCAAAGAAATCAGGACAAGAGGATGAGAACTTCAGAGAAGTGCAGAGAAAGAAAAAAAGAGGGAACAGCAAGACACAGACGGACAAACAAAAAGGAATCCATAACATAGAATCCCAAAACAAGTTCCAAGTATTACAGGACGAAGAAGTGGAAACAGAGGAGAACGAAGATGAGGAAATAGAAGGAATGGAAGTCATAAAGGAAAACACAGAGAAAGAGGCAGATCAAGTAGATAAAGATCAAGAGGGTACAGAGGAACCAATAGAAAATCATGAGGATCAGCAAAGAATGGAAATAGATCCACATAAAACAAAAGGCGAGGAAGAAGAAAAAGTAATGGCGAAGCTCTTACAGGAATGGAAGAGGCTCGATGAAAGATTTATCCCAGAGGAGAAGAAAAAGATGTACAAAGAAGCCTTTCAAAGATATAAAGAGAAAAAAGGAATAACTGAAGATCGAAGAGGTGGGAAAATGGAGATGCGGGAAAACCAAAATCTAGGAATGAGCAGTATTGGCAAGGGAGGTAGAAAAAGAGGTAGAAGAACAATGAGCGAAGCAATTCAAGAAGTTCGAGAATAGCTAGTTAATTCAGGAAGAGTCATACCTCTCTCAGAGGTATTTCAAACCCCTCCAAAACTTTTGCGATGATCATCACAAGTTGGAATATAAGAGGCCTCAACAGTAGAGGCAAACAGAGGTATTTAAATGACAGATTGAAAAAAGATAAGCCTAGCATAATGATAGTACAAGAAACTAAAATAAGTACTGAGAAAATGAGAGAGATTTTGAATAGAAACAAGAATAGATATGAAATGATGGGACAGGATGCGATTGGGAGTGCGGGGGGTTTGGTAAAAATTTGGAACCCTGAAGAAATGCAATTAGACAATTGGATAAGCTTTCCAAGAATTCTAACAAGAACTGCAAAAATTATAGGAACAGCAGAGGAGGTTATTATAACAAGGGTTTACGGACCCCATATCCAAAGAAAACGGGAAAATTTTATGCAAAATCTAAAAGCAATGAGGAATCTAATCCCTGGAAAACAGTGGATAGTAGGAGGGGATTTCAATCTGATTAAAATCTTAGCAGAGAAAAGAGGAGGGCTAAGGAGAATGGATATAGCTATGAAACAGTTCGGAGATATGATAAGGGAGCAGGGACTGATCGATATTCAAACTATAAATGGAAATCATACTTGGAACAACCGAAGAGGGGGAGCTAATCAAATTGCATCACGACTTGACAAGTTCTTAATTTCTGAACAAATAATGATGAAAGATGTTTTCATAGAAGCCACAATTCTACCGGCTGCAGGATCGGACCACTGGCTGATTAAGATGGAAATAGATCTCAAGCAAAGACCTAATAATAAACCTTTTAGGGTTGAAGCATTTTGGCTCAGAAATGAGGGGCTAATAGAGAAACTTGAAGAATGGTGGAAGAAGAGTGAACAAAAAGGGAAAAATAAAATGCATGCCTTCCAACTCAAACTAAAGGAGATGAGAGACAAAATAAAAAAGTGGAATAAAGAAGAATTTGGGAATATATTGAAGGATAAATAGCGCCTGGAGCAAAGAATGGAAGAGCTGCTACAGAGGGATATACTAGAAGGTTTACAAGAAGATAGAATAAAGGAAGAAGGAATTATAATAAATAAACTAGAAGAGAGAAGGAAACAAGAAGAGATATTATGGAGGCAGAAGTCAAGGGTTCAGTGGCTTAGAGAAGGAGAAAGGAATACTAAGTTTTTCCATAAAGCAATGATACAGCACAGACAAAGAAATAGAATTTTCTCCATTAAGAACCAAGAAGGTCAGCGTGTCCTCCAGCATGATGAAATAGAAAAGGTACTGGTTGATCATTTCAAAAATTTGCTAAATGAAACGCAAGTTAATAGAATGGAGGCTATAACAAAGATAAGCAAGGAGATCCCTAAACTGGTAACCAGAGAACAGAATTTGGAATTGATGAGAAAAATTACTATGGAAGAATTGGAGGAAACAATCAGGAGTATGAAAAGGAACAAAGCCCCTGGGCCAGATGGGTATACGGTAGAATTCTACCAAGCAGGATAGCACTTCCTTGCTGGAGAAGTCTTAGAAGTAGTGGAGGAAGCTCGAATTCATCAGAGAATATGGCCAAGTATTAACTCAACCTTGTTAACCCTTATTCCTAAAACTTCCCAAGCTGATCAAGCTGAAGGCTTTCGCCCTATAGCTTTATGTAACGTTATCCATAAGATAGTGGCATCAGTGGTGGCCCAGAGGCTGAAATCCATCCTCCTGAACATAATATCCCCAGAGCAAACTGGGTTCGTAGAAGGAAGACAGATTCTTGATGGATTAGTGGTGGCCCAGGAAGTAATCCACACATTAAAAATGAAAAAGGAATGTTGATCAAATTAGATCTGTTAAAAGCCTATGACAGATTAAATTGGAGATATTTAGAAGTCATCCTCCAAGCCTTTGGATTCTGCGACAGATGGGTGAAATGGATCTTAAGTATGATCTCCACACCAAATTTTTCCATCCTGGTAAACGGAGCCCCATCTGCTACTTTTAATGCTTCAAGAGGTCTTCGACAGGGGGATCCCTTATCCCCCTTTCTCTTCATAATAGCAGCAGAAGGATTAGGTAGATACTTCAAAAAATAATTAAGAGAAAGGAAAATCCAGGGTCTGAGGTTATGGGGCAATCATACTACAATTACTCACCAACAGTTCGTGGACGACATTATGATAAACTGTAAAGTATCCCTGAATGAAGTAAGAAGGATAAAGACAATTCTAGTGGTGTTTATGAAAGGTTCAGGTATGGAGGTAAATAATGAAAAATCAAGAACGTTCTTTTTTAATACAGTGGAACCCATCAAAAATCACTTAACCAGGACCCTGGGTTTTAGAAAAGGGGAGCTTCCAACAAAGTATTTAGGAACTATGCTAGATTCATCATCCCTAAAAATAGGAAACTGGAAACCAATTTTGGACAAGATCATGAAAAGACTTGAAAATTGGTCTTTTCGCACTCTGAATCTTGCTGCAAGAGTTGTATTGCTCAAATCAACCATTCAAGCGATCCTGATATATTCATTATCAGTAATGGCAACACCAAAAGGGATATGCAACAAGCTGATAGAGATATACAGAAAATTCCTATGGGAAGGACCTAAGCAACAAAAGAAATGGGCACTCTGCTCATGGGATAGCCTAACTAAACCAAAAGGAAAAGGCGGTCTAGGTCTAAGGGACCCTTCTGTTCTAAATCAAGTTCTAGCAGCCAAACTAAGATGGAGATGGATGCAAGGAGGAAAGGACCTGTGGAAAGAAATATGGACAGCAAAATATAATATGCCATCAACTCCTGAAGAAATATTAAGGAAACAAGAAACACCGAGAGGATTAGACATATGGAATCTGACTAATCAAAGCAGAGAATTAGTAGATGGTAATATATTTTGGGAAATCAGAGGAGGCCAGAATGCGAGATTTTGGGAGGAAGCGTGGCAGCAAAGGGAAAAAATGGTGAATCTACAGGGAATGCAGGAGATCTATAGAATAGGGATTGACAGAGAACTCATCTTGATCAAAGATTATTGGATAGAAGGAAGAGAAAATGAAGAATGGAGAGAATGGAAAACAATAGAAGATTGGAACAGGAATGCAACAGAGGAACAAAAAACCTTGTTTAGTAAGGAATTAGAGTCCAGAAAAATAAAAAACAGAGGAGGCAATGATATTCCATGTATAGGCTCTAGTGCCTCCTTCCTTCTCCTATTGTGTCATATTTGTAAATCCTTCAATCCTATCCCAAGTTGTTCTTAAGGGGGGATGTTAGGATATTCTGACACATAGGAATAGTTAAGTATAACTTGGTCTAGTAT
>APFE031448567.1:0-12004 GCA_000404065.3 Pinus taeda | reverse complement strand
TTATACAAAATAAAAATAAATATTAAAAGTCATGTGAAAAATGGTTTAAAAATAAAACCATCATAGAAAAATTTGTTACAAGTAGGGGACCAGTGTTCAAAATTGAACCCTTCATAGCCCTTCTTTGGGCTCTTGGCACTTCCTAGAAGGGCTAAAAAAAATTACACTTCGAAAAAAATTTAAAATATCAAAATCACTCGTCAATTACAAAGGTTAGATTAAATTTTTATATTTCAAAAGAAGGGAAATATTTTTAATAACCTGTCAATACTTTTTTAAGTTTACGATAATTTCGAGTTTGTACTAACACATAAATAACTCTGACTAGTAATAGTTTCGCAGAACAGACTAGTCAAAGTCCAAATCACCTCATAGAATTTAATAGTTATGTCATGATTTGGGGGCATTTCCCTCAGGCCCCCAACTTACACCAACATGATGCAACTTGTAACAATAATACATGCAATAGTCATGGTACTATTACAAAGCATATTGGATAACCATTCAACAATTATGCACGTGCTCTCACTCCTCCATGATTATCCTCGAGTGCTCTTTCCCTACATCCATTGTTTCCATTTTCATTTGAATTGCAACCCATCATCCACAGAAGGAAAGTTATCATTCAACGCTAGAATATATGGTAATTTTAATTATCCTCCTCATATCTTCATTAACATTTGGTTTTTCATTCTATGGATTCTTTAATGCAACACTCCTTGAAGTAATTCCAGCCTTCATGGTCACACAATGTATCTTGGGCACCATAGAATCCACACCCTAGGAAATCAACATTGTGGGTAGATACCCTGAATGCAACTGCTTGCCATCCTTCCACTCCAGGAATAGGTGGTGGAGTTGTTTTTTACATTGTTAATGGTGCAATTTTTTATTGTCATAATTATATGAATTTACCAACTATGAAAAGAATATATATCTTCTATCGAGGGTATTGGACTCCACAAATATAACGCTCTCATTTAAACTCTTGCTTATTTTTCTTCATTGCTTAAATCCATACAAATTTCTTGTCAAAGTACGATTTTTCATGAAGAGTTTATTCTCTATCATAAAGCTACATGTTTCCTTGAATGTTACAAAACATAATTCAACAAATCAATGAATAACCTATCAAGAAATCTATAGTCAAATCCTATGGAATCTTGCTAAGGTTGAATTGTTTCTATCTCAATCTTGCTAAGGGATTTTTAATTTATTTATTTACTTATTCTATTGTTTTTATTTATTTAATAGTCGTAAATATTGAAAAAATTCTCCTATTTGTTGTCTTAAGAAGGATAAAATGCAATGGTCAATTGATGAATCATTTGGCCTTACACAACTTTCTAATCAACCATGTAATATTCAAAATGAAGTTGATGCTCATCTACATGAATATTCTGAATCAAATAGTATAGAGCTTGTTGAAATAGAAAACCCATCAAAGAAACACAAAATAATATTCAAATCCAAATGGAATACAAGGTTTCCATGGGCTTGTGTTTTAAAATATTTAATGGTACTGAAAGGATAAAATGTTCTTGACGTGTTAAATTTAAAAGTGAGACTCCATTTTTAAAAGAGGGAACTACCACTCTTTAAGTTAGTGGTATAAGTGGCCATGCAAAATCAAAAAGCTTAATTTTTTTTTTTCAACTTTTGGAGGGGAAAAGCCATTGATTGAAAGCATGTATTTTGTTGATATACATGATTTATCTTTAGAAATGCATAGTTAAATATGTGACTTGAATAGGTATAAATGCACTCCATGCGTGCTTCTAACGGATGAATATTCTGCATACACAAATACCACACCAAGAAAAGATTTTATTCAAGTTGCTAAAGAGGTGTATTGTAACAAACTAAAAAAGAAGATTTTACATAGGTTATTTTACTCAATTTTAGTTGATGAAAGCACTGATCAAATTATGGAACACCAATTGATTGTTTATATTACATGTTTGATGAATGGAGGAAGAGGTCAATGTTTAAGAAAATTTATATGTTTACTTCAAATAAAGGATGGAATAGCTCAATGTATGTATGATCTAGTGACAACTCTTTTAGCATAAATGGATTTATATTTGATGAAGTTTGTTGGTGTTGGTTCAGATGGTGCATCTTCCATGAGTGGTATTCATGAAAGTTTATTTCCTAAGCTTCGTGTGCCCCACATTTATTAGTTATCCATCACATAGCTCACACGGAAGAATTAACAATCAATGAGGCTCATCTCATTTTCCAGAGTTGTAATATATTAACAAATTTGAAACAATGTTTATTCATGGCCTGGAAAATCAACTAAAGGACATGGAAAATTGAGAGAGCTAATGTATACATTTCAAATCACTAAGTTAGTGGTCTTACAAATTCATTAAATTAGGCAGGTCTCTAGAGGAAAGGTCATGGAAAGACGTTAAACTCATGCATTATTTGTAGGATTGGGAGTCAGGGGAGAAAAAAATGTTTGAGTTGGCAACAATATTTCAAGTGCAAACTTGCATCCATATACTTGCAGACATTCTCATTGAATTAAATAAATTGAATCAAAAGTTCGAAGAGGATAATGTTGATATTACATATACTGATACTACTTTACATGTTTCTATTAGCATTATTCTTCGTAAATGATTTTTGGAAAGCATTTTTGGTGTAGATGCAGTGCATATTTCTTCTTTTTAGTTAAAGCATAAAGAGGAACGCTTGAATTTGCAAATAGCACAAGTATGGTACATTTATATCCATTGAGGTTCGAAAGTTTTCCAAAGACGAAAATAGCGGGGCTACTATATGATTGTATTCTTTTGGGAAAATGTTTTATTGTAAAGGTGATTATATCTTTAGATAGGAGATTCATAGATTTACATGTATTTAATGTGGCTAAGTTTTGCACTTCTCAACATTATTATGAAGAAGTGAATGATATAGAATGTCCAACAAAAAGATAGTTGAAATGTTTATGTGAAAAATCTATTATGGATGCTGCTAGATGTTTGGGTTAAATGAATGAATTTATTTGTGCTATTTGTAAATAATACCCTAAAAAGCATATGTATGCAATGAGACCTATGTGGAGATGAACATGAATGGTTTGAAGACTTTCCATATTTTATGCAATTATGGAAAGCTATTCTTGTTATCCCAACAACCACATGAGTGGGTGAAAGAGGCTTTTGAAAATTAAACATGATAAAGAATGATGATAGATAAAGACTTTCATTGGAGACACTAGATATGTTAATGTTTCTATCTCTAAGAGCACATCATGCTCTAAATGAGATAGATTGGAATGCTACTTATAATGTAGGAAATAAATGAGAACTAGAAATCCATTTCCATTGAGAAAATATATTTATATTTTCAATTATGTAAGTCCAAATACTTTTGAAAATCATCTAATGAAACATATGTTTATCTTTTTTTAATGGAATTTAAGATTTTTTATTTGTTTATTTACTAGTTATTGAGATTTTATAGTGTTTTTATTGAATGTACTCTTTAAATTTTTAAGATTTTAAAAATTTAGAATGACATTATTTTATTACGAGACTTTTTTGAAAAAATTATTTAATATATATTTTTCAGTAGAAATGAATTTTTTTTATAACTTTTCATCCAAATATATACCCTTCCGAATGAATTAAAAACAAGCTTTCAAATTCGAGTACGGTAAGAGACCCATCAAATTTAACCCTATCCAGTTGAATATTTAAGAAATCTTAGAAATATTCTATATGCTGCATAATTGGGATGACGTACAACTCTGCGTACCTCGTAGTAGTTATTGGTCACCGGCAAGACTCCCCAAAATTGAAAATTTTCTACCGCGTTTTAAATCAATACGCGCTTCCATCGCGTGTATTTTCATGTGTATATAATCAATACGCGCTTCCACCCGGTCTATTTTCTTATATATATATAATCAATACGCGCTTCCACCGAGTGTATTTTGTTTTATATCTATATATATAATACATATATAGCCGTAGTCTAACCATACATGCGACTCTGCATCTTAATTCCGCAACACAATGTGTTTTCACTGGAGTTGAGAATTTCAGATCGGCAATTGCCAAGCTCAACGGCCCCAAATTGTAATTCGATGTTTCCCTCCCACTACACAGCGTTGGCATTGCGTCGCCAAATGTGGAGAAACCCCAGAGAGTCCGGACAGAACCATTCCCAGCCTCCAGAGGAAGATAGAGGAAAAACTTTCCGCCAATTTAAGGGAATCCGAATGCGAAAATGGGGAAAGTGGGTGTCCGAAATTCGGATGCCGAGATCGAGGGAGAGGATCTGGCTAGGATCCTATAAAACTGCCGAGCAAGCCGCCCGTGCTTACGATGCCGCACTCTATTGGCTCAGAGGCCCAAATGCCAAATTCAATTTCCCCAATTCCGTGCCCGCCATTCCGCCTGAGTCTTCTCTTTCTCATCAGCAAATTCAGGATGCTGCCGCCAAATATGCCTTGAACGAAATCCCTTTGAATTTTTCCTCTGCGGACAATATGAATAAGAAGAATAAGTGGAAGGAGAAACCGCCATCGCCATCACGATGGTCTCTGGCTTTAGAAACGGAGTGGGCGTGCGACAGTGGGTTTCAGAAATTACCGTCTATTGACTCAGAGAAATAATCTTGATGAATATAGTCTATGAACAAACAAGGCTGACTTTGATTACTTGTATAGTCTTGATAAGAATGGTGTTTTTTTTGGGTGATTTTATTATTTTTTTTTGGTTAGAGTCTTGATAAGAATGGTGTTTTTTTCGTGATTTTATTATTTTTTTTGTTAGGAGTCCGGCAGAGGAATTGTCTAGCTTGTCCAAATAAATTTTGTTAGTATTTGTTATACTAGTGTTTGAGTCATATTTTTTATAGTAAAAATGAATTCAGTACTAAAAAAAATTGACACACTCATCATCTTGAAATTTCACAACAACCAGAATTTCCATAATTTCTAAGAAAAAAACATTGTAAATAAATTACTGCCTTTTATCCTTATACTACCAACAAAATGAAAAAATAAACAATTATTTACTTACTAAATATTACTTACTATTTTCTATAATAGAGCATGATTGGCATACTGAATGATGTGTTTTTCCATACTGGAAAATGCTAATAAAGTCAACATTTTCTCTTAAATATCGCTGTCACAGTCCTTGTCCATTCGTTGCAATCATCAACTTACTAAATAGTACTTTACTATTTTCCATAATAGAGCATCGACATACTAAATGATGTGTTCTTTTTCCTAACACAACTTGCCATTAGAAAATAGTGCATGATTCCGTAAGTTGAAAGTGGTTTTATAATTAAAATTATATATTTATAACATTAATTCTACAATTTTATTTACGGTTTTAAAAAATATATTATTACTATTTAAGAAAAATATTCATATTTAATAATATTAAAATAATTTTTAAATAAATTAATCAATATTTTTAATTAAATTGTAACTCTACATGTACTCATGTCAATTTGGAGAATTAAATGAATTAAATGTGTGTTGTATATTAATTCAACTATTTTACATGAGCATCCATAAATTTTATAATATACTTATGGAATGCAATATCTAAAAGTTAACTATTAAATATTCATTAAATTTTAAAATATATTTATGGAATGCAATATTTAAAGGTTAACTATTAAACATTCAATGAAGAAGAATCGGGATATTGTGAAGTATTGAGATTATTATTCATTTAATACATTATTTAGAAATTTATTATAAATTATATTTTTTGATAAGTTATGAGGAAATTAATGAAAATTATTTTCAATAATTAGTTTTTTTCCAATGTCATTTATACATTTTTTTTCACAAATTATTTGTACATTTTTTTAAACAATTTTATATTCAAACATTATTAAATTTTTATTTTATAATTTTTAACTGATTATAAAATGATAAATTAAATTCTAAATATTCAATGAAATTATTTCAAATAAATAAATTTAATAATAAATATTAGAAAACAAATATAAAATCAAAATGAGATATTAAAAATTTTTTGTGCTCAGAAGATAGGTGTTCTCGTTAGCCACTCCTACTCTAAGGATTTCATGAAGACCACTTTTCTAAAGAAAACTCTCATTTTATGAAGACCACCTTTCTAAAGAAAAGTCTATCTGCTTAATGTCTTTGTTAATAATGGATATAGTAGGTAGTAGGGTATTAAAGTTGTCCTCAAACCTAGTAAAGGTCCTAAGATTAAGAAAGAGCACTAGGGTATTAAAGCGTTTCAAATCTAGTTAAGGTCCTAAGATTAAGAAAGACCCCGTTGATCGTATTCACCTCCCCTTCATCCAAGGGACAACATACAAGATTGTGAAAATCATCAAGAATCATAATGTTCCCTCAACCTTTAGGTCCCTCAACACCATTAGAAGTTCCCTAAAATTTGTTAAAGACCATGTGAACCCTATGGATATAAAAGGTGTTTACGTCACCCCGTGTTCTTGTGGAACCTCATACATTGGCGAAACTGGTTGATCTATTAATCAAAGGATTAAGAAACACACTGTTGATATCAAGCATGGAAGGACCTACTTTTCAGCTTTGGCAGAACATGCAGAGAAGACTAATCATCATATATGCATTGAGGAATCTAAGGTTATTATGAAGATTTCTCATTTTCATCACTATAAGTTTAGGGAAGCCATTGAAATTGAGAGGACACCCAATAATATCAATAGGGATGACGGATGGAAAATTAGTAGTTGTTCGATTCCTGCCCTTTCTTCTTAATTTTTCATCTTTGTCTAGTTTTTTCCTTGTTTGTTTTTTCTTCTGATTTTTGGTCTTTGTCTAGTTTTTTCCTTGTTTGTATTTTCTTTTGATCTCTCCCTATATAATTTATCGATTTTCTTTTCTTTTTCTCCATTCTTCCTTTTTATGTAATTTTAATCCTGATTCATTGTAATAGGTTATTTCACCTACCTGATTTATAAAAAAAAATTAATCCACATATATTTATATTTATATTCTTATTTCTCTTAATTTAGTCCTAAGCCATATTTTTTCTTTAATTTATAATTTTGAATATATATTGTCCATTTAATTTTTAACTAAAAAATTAGATTCTTATATTTAATGCTTTAAAATTAGGTAGAAAAGAATGTCCGTAGTTATTTGTATCTTTTATTATTTTAATTTTTTGATATTTATTATTAATTATTAGTCTAAAATTATTTATTCCTACTTTATCTCAAGAAGGATTAATGTTTATTATTTTATTATTCCCTTCCCTTAATTACGAATTTGTCATAATATATTATGTATATCTTATTTCTTTCCTAGTCAAATCTAAAGTTAATTTTATGAATTTAATTTATATATATTTTAGATTATTTAGTTATAAAAAATGATTATTTAAATTAATTAGTTTAAAATTAAATAAAAAATATTATTAAGCATTATAAAAATTATTTAAATAATATAAAATATTTCCCTTTTCCTCTCCAAGTCAAATATAGTCATTTTCTTTTAACTATTAGGATGGGGTGCTTCCTATTTAAGCTCCTATCTTGATTTGTTTCTTCATCTTGTTCTAAAGATGAACCACACGCACCAAAATCTTCAAATATGTTTTTCTTCATAAAATGTTTTTTCTTCCAAAAATATTTTAAATATTCATTTAATTATTTAATAAAATATTAAAAATACATATTTCACTTATAGTGTAATTATTAAAATTAATACTATTAACCAAAATTTTAATATTAAAGACTAATTAATTAACTAATTTTTTTTTATTTTAAGATAAATTTTTGTTTTTTTTTAAATTTTTAACTAGAAATTCCAAAACTCTATATATAATTGATTTATTAGTAAAATATATTTTCCCTGGCCCAATACAATACAACTATAATATATTATTATATATATATATATATATATTATATATATATATATATATATATATATATATATAATATATATATATATATATAACTCTTTTTATGTTGGCACCATTAAAAAAATACAAATGCCCCGGTGTGTCCACTGCTAACCACATCCCAATCCACTTTATGTTGTCACATTAAAAAAATAGAAATGCCCAAGCGGTCCACTGCTAACCACATCCCAAACCAAAAGTGGAAGCTCGATGACTTGGAGATAAGAGCGTGTGGACTCCACATTTCGTTTCTTGACGAAAATGAAAACACGTGTACCTTCATATTTCACTTTATCTCTTTCTCCACGTCGTACAGTATGAGCCGAATTCTTGGGCAATCCTATTTCCACCTCTATAGCATTAAAATGATATAGAAGTACATTTTTGGGACACGGGTTTTGACATCAGCTCTAGCTGTTAACCCGTGTGCATCATTTCTCGACTAACAGTTTCAGATTAATAGGAGAATGTGTATAGGCATTTCCGTTCATGATATGATCATCCATCTGGCTGTTTGTATGGATGGTCATTGAAATGCAGAGGCATGCTTGTGCATCATACATATTTTACTCGTGCCCATATATGACATGCCCATCATACCATGGCGTCATGCGTTCTGGCTATCATTTATCATCTCCCACTTCCCTGTCATTTAAATTTCAAAATTTGAAAATCCCAAGTGGCGCACTCCCTCCCATTTCCTTCTCATTTCAATTTCGAATTTTGGAATCACCGCGCAGTGTACTTCTTAAATACATGGGAAACCCATTTTGTTTCTTCATTATCCACTACCCGAGCAAATTCAAATTCGAAATTTGAATTGGTGAACCTGCCCTGCCCAAATTCAAGCCCAAATTCAAAATTTGAACATTGATAATTACTATATCTCACATTTCAAGTCGTCTGGCATCATGGTTCAGGGTGGGCACGAGACATACATCCGGAATTCCTTCCTGGGGCAGCGCATTACTGCCGGCGGAAGCCCTGACGAGAGGAAATTCAGCATCGTGGGCATAAGCCTCATGGGCAACGACAACGCTGTAACGGATGGTGTCATCTTTTCGGCTACTGTGGGGATTGCAGTGACAGGTCAAGCCAATATCCTCATAGGAGTTCACTGTTATAACAAGGCCACGGGCTTCGGAGGAGTTGGAATTAAACTAAAGCTCGGTGGATTGACTCGGACGAGGAGCATCGGTTGTTATTTGGATTATACCGCCATTGTTGCAGAGATTCTTCAAACTTTTCTCCATTGGCGTCTGTGGCACAAGTCCTTTCTCATCATTGTTGATGCCTATTACTCACTTTGTCTTCCTTGAAAATTCCCAAACTTTCTCTGCAATTATTTCAGATCTTGATACCTTCCCTGGTGATTAGGGTATATGGTGTCATTTCCAATCCTAATTGACTCATCAGAGGCAAAAAAGGAGCAGTGATAGAGTCAGAATCAGCGACTGTGGCAGATTCTTCAATTTTTGGAGCAGAGGGAGTGATTATCAAGCCAGGATCTGAAACATTTGTACCTGGTTTTCCCTTTTTCTCAGACTTGCAGTCAAATTAGATGCTTGTTTCTCATTCAAATGAAATGGACCTTTACAACAACTCGGTAATCCCAATCAGTCCAGCAAAATTTAGCAGAGAAATATATGATATGGGGCGTACTCAATATGGAAATATGTCGTTTTCTGCCAATCTGAATACTCCTCGATCTATATCTGAAGTGCCCACTGAGAGATCAGTGCCTGTGTCGGTGAACGAGGGGTACCCAACAGAGGATTCATTGAATTCTCCTGGGCGGAATGGGGAGGCCATGTCACACATTTGGGGCAACTCAGCCTCTGATAAAACAGAGGAGCAGCAAGTTAGAGAGGAGAGGAAGTAGAGAGGGATGTTGTCTAACAGAGAGTCTGCAAGGAGGTCTAGGCTCCGGAAACAACATCTTGTGGACCAGTTGAGGGCTGAGGTGGATCATTTGAGAGCAAAGAATGGGGAGATATTGAAGAAACTCAACATTACTTCAGCGCATTATGCTCATATAAGAGAAGAGAATTCCCTGTTGAGATCAGAGGCCATGGAGCTGAGTCACAAGCTCCAAATATTGCAATACACATTAAACGCTCAACCTCATGGTGTCTTTGAAAGTATGGGTGTTGAAACTCGAAATTGTAGTGCTGCGCATATGATCTCAGCGTATGGCACCATTGCTCACTCCTTGGTTTCTCTCCATCTCTGGTTTTGAGGTCCAGAAGCAATTTACATTGTTAAATACTTAGAAATATTACCAGAACCATGCCCTATATTGTTTTCTCATTCATGCAGGAACTTGATACCGATTTGAATGGTGTAAAGAGTTGTAATTTTTGATAAGATTTGAATTTTGGAAAAAATTGTTAACTTTTGCTATGAAATTATGTAGTGAGATTTTTCAATCCTGTATAATAATAAATGAAAGGAAAAACTAAATTTAGATATTCATTAACTCAAAAACCCTTTAAGGATAATGTTGAAGTGTCATTGGAAGCACCTCTTATAAAATAATATTAAAAAACAAAACGTTTGGCTACTCTATTGACTAATTTTTATTTTAGTTAAGTGGGGAAAAATACAAAATCTATTTCCTAAACCTTTAAATTATTACTTCTTAATTAATTTTATCTATATAATTATATTTAACAACTAAAATTTAAAATAATAATGAACTTTAATATAATCCAAACTCATGTATATTCGATTCCGTATATTATAATAATAACAATTATCTAAAGCATTTTGTGTATCTGTCATTTATTTACATATGCACTTTTCACGAATTTTAACAAAATTGAAATCAAATACTTTAGTTAAGATTAAGGTAAATTTGATAATTGTGAAAACTTAATTATTATTAAAATGTAAGTTTACAACAATTTCAATTTAGATTTAAATAATGTTTTGTTTCAAATTTAATAGAGATATATTCAAAAAATATTAAATATTAATTAAAATTTATTTAATAAAATTATTTTATTTATATTATATTTTTAATAAATAAATTTAGGTAAAAGTTTTACTAAATATATTTTTATTAGTACTTATTCATGTTAATATCAACAATTTTTTTTAATAAATTATTTTCAATGTGTTAAATATAGTTATTTTAATGTAGATTGTTCTATGGTATGTTGTAAAGGTTTCAACAAATTTGGCCAATGTTATATATGAAAGATACCATCATAGCCATGTATTACCCTCCTATGTGCACTAAGGTAGGTTAAGTTATTTTATAAAATAATATTTATTGTACCTTCAATATAATAAGTGGGGCACCATGGTAGGGTTTAAAAAGATATATCACATTGAACTTTTCATTTTAAATTGTATATAATGCACCACACACATACAAGCACTGATGCTTTATATTCTAGTATGAGCACTTCTTTGTCTTGTGTTATTGAATTGTTATATTTCATTATTCCTTCTATTCCATAATATATTTGATTTATTTTTAGAATTTTGGCAAACATATAAATCTATAGTTTTCATCTACATAGATACCATATATTGATAGTTGTTTTAACTAGCTAAACATTTAAAATTAGCCTACATTTCTATTTTCTTTCTTTTTCTTTTAAAAAGTTCTTAATAGTGTCACCTTGGAATTCAAACCATGCTAACTCTAAGCATGTACACAGTTCACATCAATTAACAAAACTCACTATCGTTTGAAGTGCATCAAATAGTCATATATGAAATGTGCATAAATTTACTATGCTCTTTGGTACATTAACAAATGTATGGGAGCACTTATTGCAATACTCCCATATGATAATGTGTATCACACATCTTTGATAACTACACTAAGCGAATGAGAAGTGCATATTGATGGACATGGGATAATTAGAGTATAACACAATAGGTGTTGCTACTTTACTAGAGAAACACACCACCATCCCATTTTTTTCTTTTTGTAAGTCATGTAATGCATTGTCATGTAATAGTAGCACCTCCTTTAGTGTTACTATGGATGGCTAAGTGTGTCATTAATGGTGCTTCTCATTCACATAGATACATTGAAGAACTAACAAACAATATTAAAATGAAAGTTAGCATATATATAT